>CAJPEX010001362.1:1418-59987 GCA_905338405.1 Notodromas monacha | reverse complement strand
AACCTTATGGGTGAGCAGTGTCAGAAAGTTCAACTTCTCAGGCTTTCTAGGATTTGCATAAAACAGTGCTTATTTAACCCTGATCACTGGGTGATTTAGAAGACCGCGGAATGCACCACGACTGCGGCGATGAGACGGCGTAAATTCGGCGGTCTGAAGTTCACGAACTTAATTACCGAGTTTTCTACCCAATCCGGAAATATTCCCAATATGAAGTAGAAACGAATATATTCAATATTCATTCAAATAGTGATGAAAACTGTCGAAATAATTATCGATTTGTAGCGACGGTTGACGTGAAATTTCAATTTTATGACATGCAAAAAATATACTGTACTACCGTAAACTGAAGTCAGAAATTTTGAAACCCAGCACATTTTCATATATTTCGTAATCTAGAAAATTGAAGATATTCCAGCGGTTTCCTTGGTCCTCAGAGGTAGAATGCATCAATTCGGTTGATATGCAATTAGTCTTCAAAAATGTAGACTTTTTTGGTTTCTTTACTATGAATGATAAATAATAATCCGAAGCCTGATGCCTCGATTTGTCCAATTCCAAAATGAGTTAAACGTCGATGATTCAAAAGTTATTCTCAATTAACTAATATACACACTTCTAGCTGATTTTTTTTTAACGCATTGAAAAACCTTTGCAAAAACTGCTGAGCCGCAGGCTCACTAAAAGGTTGAGTTCTTCATTTGCAATTGTATTCAATTTAATAAAATAAAAAGCGGCATTCTATGCTTCACAGTCGGTTTTCTTCAATTTTTGGGATGAATGCGTGAATGAAAAGTTCGATGAGATCAATGAAATTGAAAGACAAATTGTGGGAATAATGAGGAATGTAATTTTGTTCACGCAATTAAGATGCGTAGAAATCGACATGAAAAAAAAAACAGATAAATACTGTACATTAAAAAAAATCACGATGTATAATTGTAATTTTTACTGATTTAACAACAGATTTTCATCGTTTTGAAAGTAGTCAGTCGGGTCTGTTTAAATTTGAAAAGTCTTTAAAGGAGTTAAATTAAAGCCTCTAAGCATATGTCTAAAGTTTTGGTCTTCATTCCTCAAGACACACTTTACTCAATAGTCACTAAATACGAAATGAAAGCCTAGTCAAATTTTCGCTCGCCAAATAGGGAACGAATTTGCACTTAAAAATTCACATACAATATAAAGCATTGAAATATTTTTTGCTTCAACGGCAATAGATGTATCGGTTTCATGTTTAAAATCGCTCGAGTCTCCATCAATGTTCAAGAAAAAAGTTTCAATGCGGAGATTATAATTTTATTAAGACAATAAAATTGAATCAAATTAGCATCAACCGTCTGCAGCTAACGTTATAATCCTTCACAGAAACTAATCGATCATCTACCATCAGTACAGTTTTTTTCAATCATTCATCATCGCACTTGACCCCTGGAATGTCATTCCATTCCATTCCATTACATAAAATTCTTGCACGTCCAGAATGCGATTCCTCGGGCATTTAAAACGAGAAAATTAAAAAAAAATGGCATCGGAAAACTGCGTAGAGGAGGAACATCATAGCGCACTAAATCTTGCTCTCAGTACTACATATACTGTACGAGGGTTGTTTCATAAGTTTTGAGGCGTTTTGAAATAGATCCAACCGAGTTTCAATAATTCAAAAAAAATTTTCAAGTCGCATATAGCTCCATTATTTCCTCTGCCAATTTCAATGCAATTTTTAGTGCAATAAATCTAACAAGAAAAATAATGCCAAAACGCTTGCATATAGCGATTTTTTTTTCAATTGTGGAAACGCTGTTGGATCTATTTCAAAAATTCGCAAAGCTTATGAACCAACCCTCGTGCAGTATTGTACTAGGGGAAAAAAATCTAAATCAAGAGTCCGCCGAGAGCCAAAACCAGCCCATATAAAACCAGGCAACCGCGGAATGGAAAGAAGAACAGGTACATGTAATTGAAAAAAAAAATGAGAAAAGCAATTTGAAATTCACAGGGGCAGCGAACCGAGATTGATAAATCAGAGAAGAATGAAATTTCTAGACTCCGGAGTCAGCGAGCGGAAATTAGACCATTTCTTCACGCGAATCTCGGCGAACGAACTTTCCGTCTCTCTGATTAAAATAAGTTCAATCTTCCGGTGGAAAAATTCGGAAAAGAGCTTTTCATAACAATCACCTCTCAATTTTTTTTTTCAAGGAAAATTCGTCGCGGATTTTTTTTCCTCTCAGAAATTCCGGACTTCGCAACATGCTATCGAAATATCTTGAATTGAAAAAGAAAAAAAAAATAAGTTAGAGTTTATACTGTATTTCATAAAGTACACATCTACGTCAATCATGGTAAAAATCAGGATCACAACCATAAAAACACAAGATTTTACGAGTACTGACGTTATTTGATCAAAATAAATTTGAACGTGCGGATCATGATGGAAAAATTGTTCGACAGATTTTGACACATATTTTAATTCAATTCTATGAAAATAATTTGAAATTCGCCAGAAATAATTAATTGGAACGTGTTGCTTTTGCTTATTTTGGACGTTATTCCGCTTTTCTCCAGTGATTCAAAATGTAATCAAAATTTTTTTTTTCGTTTTCGGAGGACCCAGAAAAATTCGCACTTACACACGAATTAAGTCCAATTTCCCAAATTTTCTAAGTACTGTAATACATTTTAATCACAAGTTTATGCACGTCAATTTCCTGTGCAAACCCCATTTTCAATGTTTTCTAAACGCGTGGTTCAGTTTTTTCTCAGCATATATTTTTAATCGAATCTTTTTCAGATATTTTAGGCTGATGGACGTGTTTCATCCATATCCGCGCACACTTTTGCACATTCATCCTGTTGGCAATTTTCAAACACTCGTAAAACCTTGCGTACACCACATGGCTGCAAAACCCTGGAGCACAAAATACATACACACACACACACACAGAAAAACACGTGGATGTCGAATTCCGTATTTATTTTCATTTTATTTTATTTCAGTTTTTTTTTTCATTTTGAACCAGAGATGAGCCAACGATCCCCACCTACTCCCGGCCGAGTCTGAGGGTGGAAATTGCCGCGAAATAAGCAGACTTCCCCTCTCGCACAGCAACCGGAAACTGGGTTCGAAAATTACTGCCAGACTGGAGAGGTAATTGCACTCGACTCACGGTGGATGATTCCAACGAAAACGGAAGGAAAAAATTGCTTCCAGCTTACGCAGTTAGTTACACACAAACTATCAGCATCGAGAGCCGAAACTGCGGTTCGTGAGGCACTACAAAAATTGAAGAAGAAAAAACGCATACTTTTTCGAAGTTGATGTCAATGGCCGAATTATTCAATTTTTGTCAAATGAGGCTGCGAAGAAAATTTATGGTTGGCTTTCCCACGGCTAACGGCAAGAGCGCGTTCAAAATTATTTTTCAATCAGGAGAATGGAATACATACAAGACTTGAAGTTTTTGAAAGTGGAACACATTTAAGAACAGACATTTAAGAAAATACAGTTGACCTTTTCAGGAGTGGCCAAAATACGATTTAAACAATTTGGAATATGGAGGATGAAATAGAAAGAAGTCGGTTCATAATTCTAGAAAAGAGACCAAATTACTCAACAGATCGCAAAATTCCAACAGCAAAAAAATTACAAACTTGGGAGGATAAGGTATAAAAGTTGGTTCATAAGTTCAGAACATCGACCGAATTGATGAACACGCAATTTTCAAAATCCGAGAAAAATACTTCGCACCGTTTTCAAGAAAACGTTAATTACAATATTCTCCAATTTCCGAAAATTTCTCAAGATTGTAAATCCCGTGCATTTTCACTACTTCTACTCTTGAATGATCTTCAGCAATGGAAATCATTCAAGGTGCTTCAAGATCATGTGTCTCATCTCTAATTTTAAGCTGTGTATATATGAAACAATTTTTTTTTCAAAGTCAAGGATAGATTAATTTAAGATTTAAAAAAAGTACTATAATATACAGCGACTTCAACGGCCTGTGACTCAAAACTTCCGGACCGTACTTCTCACAGTACCATTGGGTTTCTTTTATTCTTTTCTTTTTCTGCAAGCAAGAAAATTGATGAGAAGCATAAACATAATCGAATAACTTCACATACAAATTAATAATTATTTCCGAGAACAGAATTATTGTCAAATACAGGACAACATTTATAATTCGCGGTAAATCCCTGAAGAACATTTTTGAAAAATATCGCACCGGACCAACAAATTCGGCGGAATACTTTTTTGTGAAACTAATATCTGTGGATAATTTTGCTTAAGAATATTGTGCTGTGTCAAAATTTCTTTCATTTTATTCATCCCAAAATGAGAGGATTTTTTTGGTTCTACTCACAATTCAGTCACCAGCCTAATCTCTTTGAACATTTCCAACAGTAATTACGATTTTATAGCTAGTGTGTCTGAAACTAGAAATCTGCACTGAAGACTTTTGATTGAATTTCAGATATGATTCTCATTCTGAAAAATGAATTGTGAATTTAAAATTCGACTATATGTACTTCACTCGTGAATCTAAACACGCTATATCACACACACACAAGACGCAAGGGAATAAAGTGTCGTTTAAAAACGTTTTTATACCTCAATAAAAGCTCTTTTATGCCATAAAAAATGCTTAATTTGATCGATATAAGGGGCTTTTTTAATCTGATTCCTTATTAGATAAATGTAAAGATCCAACGCAAAAGAATTCAACATTACACACTCACTCGAGAAGCAAATTTTCCACACGTAGGCTCTCACACACACACTCAAAAAATATCCGGTAATCCTAAAACGTTCACGTCTGATCGCGTTCCAACTTTTGTCCAGACTATACTCAAGTCCCTGTCATTAAAACGTAATCAAAAATCGATTGAAAACCCCGATTTGTAAAACGAGGGACATCACACATGAGCCATAAAATAACGTGCGTTCGCGTACTCGGACACGGAAGAACTGACGACTAGTTCGGCCCGCGCTTCACAGAGAGAGAGACACGCACGTTGTACTACGTAACCTTCTAACCTTTCCGGTGTAACTCTCCCAACATTCCCCCCCCCCTGAAAATTGTGAGTAATTCCCGGAAACGTTGGGTCAAGCAACTATAGCTTGGTTCAACTTTCCCAGGCGATTCAACGCGGATTTATGCGATTATAGGCCGCATTTCCCGGGATGCACTGAGAATCTAGAAAGAAAATATTCACTGAAAAACAATATCCCAGTCCAGTGTAACCTCAGACGGGGATGTGTTAGTAATAGTGAGGAAGATTCTCTTTATGTGAATACCTTGCCACCTAGGTCAGTCTTTCTTCATCAATTGTGGAGGACGGTCACCAGACCTTCTTCCATGGCACTATTTCACCACTTTGCCATTTTCAGGGTCATGGTTAACAGAAAATATTTGCTGAAAAACCCAGTATTGGGCACAAGAGGCCTCAGTATAATTCGATGTTGAGTATTTAAATAAAAAAAGTTGACCAGTCCGGGACTGGACTGGATTCCTTTTTGGAATTCCTACGTTAAAGGGATAAACTGTATTTCACACAGATACGAATAAACAAGCTCAACTTGCAGGAGTAATGGGAATAACTTGAATAACACAGTTGAACAGAATCTGACAGATTTACGGAAAAGGAGCAGCTTATATTTGACAATTAATAATTAACCTTCACAAGGTTTTACTTTAGAATCTATTGGGTACAAATGACCACAATATAAGATGATGTCGAGTAGTTTTGAGATAATAAAACAAGCAAATCAGTCCGGGACTGGACCGGAATTCTTATTGGAATTCCTATTTAAGAAAGTGATGGATAATGTATTTCACACACAAAATTAAAACGAATTGATGAGCTCGGGCTTGAGAATAACTTGAGTAATCTCTGGCACACAGTTGAACTGAATCTGAATCTGTTCTTGTAAAGTGAGCAGCTCATGTTAACACTTACATTGCAAGCCTTCACAATGTTTTAATGTGAAAATCAGAATGTGAAAAGCTATTGTCGAGGATGCCGCAGTGCCAGGATGTTCTTAGCACTGCAATTTTGAGGAGGGGGAAACATTTCTAAGAATTAGGTACACCAAAGTATTTTATTATACACGGCATACAACAGAATCAGAGTATGAAAAGTTATTGTCAAGGATTCTGCGGTGCCAGGATGTTCCTGGTACCGCGATTTTGAAGAGGGGGGAATACTTTTACTTACAGGAATTATTTTAGAGTACGTTAATGTACACAGCGTGCATGCCCAACACCGAGCTTGGTCCCAACTTTACCCAGTGATTTATTATTTACTCAGACGAATTATGGGCCGCATTACCTGAAAAATTAAAATGGGGAAGTATTTGCATACATTTAGCACAGTTCAACATTGATAACTCGAACCTCCGTGAGTCGAATGCCTCCCTATGTAACAATTTTCCCAAGTCCTTGACTGAATTCCCTCGGAAACAATGCATTTAAACACTTATCCTCCAAGTTTAAGGCTTCTGAGGAGCTTGTAGGAAGTGAGCTAAAAAGGGCCTCCGTAAAAACGAAAATAAAATAACTGCGTTTTTTGTCTTTTCGCTATTTTTATATTGACGTCAATGAAAAGCTTTCATTCACTTTCTGATTAATAGGCAAATTAGCCCTTACCTCCAAGTTCAGCATCGTGTCAACTCGTTCAAGAAGCCATTCAAGGCCTAGAAAATTAAAATTTCCTAAACAAAAATGCCTTGTTTTTCTAATTGGAAACCTAATATCGTATTTTAAAAAATTGCATTCATTCAACAACAGGCCGCATTGTACAAAGATCCAGTTTAAACGGAGAACGGAATTTCAAACTTTTTCGGGTTGCATATACGCATATTTCTGCGATTACAAAAATAAATATTGTTGAACAAATTAATGACGAAGTATTAATAATTATTACTATTTAAAAATTTAAAGGCCTGTAATTTTTTAAAAATAATCACTTCTTCTCCCTCGAATGAAAATCAAGTCGGAAATTCAAATAGGCAAATATTTTCTGCCGTTTTCATCATTATATAGTAGTAACTTATTCCCATCATAAACACAATGTCTCGCCTGACGGTTGAAATGTCAGATTGGTGTCAAGGTGGCGTGGTGGGAATCATTCAAAAAATCAGGCAACCCCTGCTGCTTTTGTTCAACGTACAAAAACGCAATTTTTTTTACTGTATTATTATTAAACAAGCACAATTTCACCACGACGCAGGCACCAGCAGATGGCCTGTTTCGATCAAACTAAAAATCTGATATCGAATTTCCGAACTTGGCAACACATTTCACGCAATATTGAATTGTAATGTATGTGAAACCGAAAACGACCCATTTTGATACAATCACACTGACACGTCACTTCAACAGCTTATTGGAAGGACATCATTTCTGAAAACACAAAAAAAAGATGGATCAAAAATCTTCCGAAATAATTCCAAAATGATGTTTTTCAGAGAGACGAATAACGCATTCAAACGCAACTGTTTACCCTTCGAGTGATTTCTAAAAACTTATAAGATTATTTCGAAGAAATGACAAAATAAAGAATTTATGAAATCTAATTTAAATAAAGAATTTATGAAATGTAATTTAAATAAAGAATTTATGAAATGTAATTTAAATAAAGAATTTATGAAATCTAATTTAAATTAAGAATTCATGATAGCTAATTTAAATAAAGAATTTATGAAATCTAATTTAAATTAAGAATTTATGATATCTAATTTAAATAAAGAATTTAAAATTCGAGGCAAGAAACCTGACGTACAGAAAAACTTAGAACGTGACCCGATTTTTTTGGTATTTTTCGCGACAACTTTCAGATTGTCATTCAAATTAAAGGCAATTTAAAAATTTGTTCTCCTACAGGATTCAAGAGGGTCAAGATTTCACATGATAACATTTTTTGGCCGAGAAAAGCATAAAAAAAAGAAGCCGACAATGAGAGTAAAAACTTACAATCGATTGACTTATTTGCAGACTTCCGAAAGTGTCAAGTTGCTCAATGTCCCATTCCCCGTGTTTTTTTTTGTTTTTTTTTCAGTTTCCGTCGTTACCCGATTATTTTTTTGTTATTAGTTTCTCGTCACGTTTTCCGGAATAATTTACAAGAAGGGAATTTAATGGTGGAAGGCATCTGAGCAAAGAGAAACCAACGATGGATGAAGTAGCCCGAAGTTCTACATTTTTCAAATCAGACGCTGGAGGAAATTTCTTTAGCCAGTGCTCAAGAAAATTTCCAACACTTAGAGACACGCGACCGACGATTGGAAGGAGAAAAATACCAAGAACGGGGTCATTAAGGTATAGGGCAATTAGTCGACATAAGGAAGGGATGAGAAGAAAGTACTTGAGTAAGAACAAGGTGAAAAGAGCAAAGAGTGTGGTTTTATATAAAGTGACGACCAGTCCGCTGGCAACGAAACGAAAATTAGATCGTCACGCAAAAATTGACAATTGACGATTGTTTCCCTTTCGAATTTTTTTTTTGAAAAAAGCAAATTTTAAAAAATAACCCTTTCGGCGAATTGAATTTGAAGTCCCTTGCATTATTCATTTCTTTTATTTTCAGCAAAATAAAAATTCAGCACAGAGTCGACGGAAGATATTGGAATGTGCTCCATGAGTCAGCTTGCTTCAAAATCGGGCTTCTAAACTTGAAATTTACAAATTATTGACGATCACGATCCAAAGAAACATCATCGAATGCGTTACTTCCGGGAATTGCGACGGTCGGAAATACAAAGAACCATAAATCAGCTAGTTTCCTACATTCGAGAACCTTTCTTGGGCTTTTCATTATAAAGGTTCGTTCAAAAGTTTGTTGTTGTTGTTGAAAATCTGACCTAATCATTGATCCCATATTGGCTAAAAATTCATTTCTTAATAATAAGGTTGAGCGTCCGAAGATATTTTTGAAATAAAATACCGTAGCTGCATCGGCAGCATATTTGTGGAATGACAAATTCATTCGTTGACATGAAGTCACTGGAAAGGACGTTGAACACGATTAAAGCACTGTACAGTATTATTTAATTGACGAAAATTTAGGACTTCAATCTAAGATTATTCCTCGCATAAATGAAAGTTCATCTATTGGGCACAAGCCTCAATATAATTTTATGTTGAGTGATGTGATATTGAGAATAAAAACACGTTACTCAGTCTGGGACAGGACCGGGATTCTGTATTGGAATTCCTAGTTTGACGGTAAATATATTTCTGAATAAAGTTGGAATAAGTTGCAAAAACTCACTTGAACTCAAGCTTGAATAAATGGAATAAGGCAGTGACTAATTGAATCAAATCTGACAGTATAAAGAAAGACAAGCTTATGTATTACCAATTACATTTAACCTTCACAAGGTGTTACTATTCATAATCAGCGCCAGATAGTTAGTGTCGAGGATGCTACAGTGCCAGGATGTTCCTGGCACCCCGATTTTGAGGAGGGGTATGTTACTATTTCTCAGGACTAGGTACGCTATTTTACCTGGCGTGCATGCCCAACATCATCCATATATATACCTGCATATTCACACCTTTTCGATATTTTTCTGGGATAGCCTTCCTCAAAAGCTTCGTCATATAAAAAATTTATCGACGATCTCCATCAATTTTTCGATTGTTGAATTTGATTCAAGTCAAGCGAAAGAACTGCTAATATAAAATAAAATGAAAAAAGTCGGGTCTTAATGTTGTTTTCTTTCAAATGTGAAAGCCTTACCGAAGTATTTCACGAGGCTGAAAATAAGTTTTGAACTGAACTCCGTACTCATGCCCCCGGGCTAAAAATGGAAAAATTAATTTCGGTCTGCTTTCCCGCGCTCGCACAATTTTAGAAATGAAACGAAATTTTTCGCCTCCCTCAATCAAGTCCCATGGTCCCCACTTTCATACCACAAAAAAAAAGCCGAAAAGCCCCGAGGCTGTGAGTTGAAAAGAGAAAAGCGAAAAGTTTTAACAATCGAATCACCACAAGCTTCTGGCGATGAATCAGGAAATAAGTCGCTTTCACCATTCGCACAAAATATCAGACCTATCTTCACGATAATGACGCACGTGTCACAAAATCGTCGCTCGCTTCCGAGAAGGAAAAAAAAAAATCATTACTCATTGATATGAATCATTGGAGAAGGAAAAAACACAAACTAATCGTAGCTGACATATCATAGAACCCCTCGTCTTATTACGCAAATCTGCCGCAGGCCAAGAACCGAAATAAGCTCTTTCGCAACAACAAGACTTCAAACATATATAGTTGTGGAAAGCAGTTTATTCGCGGCTCTTATTTTCCGATGATCGAACTCAATTACTGTACAACATTTTACGCCAAAAATTGCTATGTTCGGATTCTTTCAGATGAAAAAGAATTTTTTCCTCGTTGCTTCAAACTTTGAGAGATATTTCGAATTTTACTGAGGTTTCATTCGGAAAAAGTTGACAGGAGAAACTGGTGTTATTCAAATAATCATTCGTCAAAAAGTTCGTCATGTGGCTTCAACTAAACTTAAACCCATTTTATGTAGTAAAGCACAATATTTTGAACGTTTACCGGAAAATACAAATTTCTAAACAATTGTGAAGATAGATACTCTGAACAGTTTTGAGCACAAAAATTTCAAAAAATTTTCGGCGGTTAAAAAAAAAAGGTACGGTATTGCATAATGTGGCGAAGAGAATATTTCGTGTAATATTTTTCAATAATCCGTTAACACAAGCTGTTTTCATTAAAAAGTTTTAAAATCTGGGGCATTTCCTCAAGATATAATTGAAAAAGTAATCTATTCCAAAGAATCACGAAACAACCATATCAAACCTCAAAAAACTAAATTTTAGCACTTTTCGAACATAAAATTGTGATTAAAATTGATAGGAATGAAATTTAAGTGATCCTGAAAAATCTGAACTCTCGACTTCCTCAAAATCAGAAATTTTCAGGATAAAAATATGGCATGCCCCTTTTCCTCTTTCTCAAGTATTGCACTGAAACTGTAGCTATTTCAATGCAATAATGTACTTACAAACATTTAAAAGATTTCGAATACAGTATTTTGTTCACGGGACACTCTTTCGTTAGAAGAGTTGCGTTTTCTGAAAAATGTCGCAATGTGAAAATGTTGCTTTGCAGGTCTTTTTTAAGGCACGGCCCAGCTTTTAATCGCAGAAATATTGCTTCTGTTGCGAAAATACTGATCGAAGTTTTAATAGGGACTATAAAAAATCGTTTCATGGATAATATCCCCGTAAACCAAAATGTCTCAGAAAATGTGCTCGAAAAATAAAACCGCCAAAACTAAACCCTGTAATTAAAAAAAAGAAATCCACGAAACGGTTAAACAATACAAATTTGATACTCGAAAAAGTGATAAAAAATGTAGCGCATTCATAGCGAGGAACAAAATTCTCTCAAGGAAACTGAACCAGAAAAAACCCGTAAATCAAATTGTCTTTGAGACAATGATCTCGCAAACAAAACCTCTACATATAAACACGTCATTGTATCAAGGAACCACAAGATAAAAGTTTATTTTTCAAAGATAACAGTATAAATCCAGGTACTCGAAACAGTAAAAATTTTCAGCAAATATCACTTTTTTAACGAGGCAAACAATTCTCTCAAAGAAACTGAACCAGAAAAGACCCGCCTAAATCTGTAATTCCATATCCCGTTAATCAGCTGTATTCCTTCCCTACTCTTCTTTCATGAACTCATTCTTGTTCCACTTTTCTCGTTTCTCACACCAAAATATATTTCACTGCTGGTCAGGCGACCGTTGCTTGCGAAAATTAGATCGTCACGCAAAAATTGACAATTGACGATTGTTTCCCTTTCGAATTTTTTTTTTTGAAAAAAAGCAAATTTTAAAAAATAACCCTTTCGGCGAATTGAATTTGAAGTCCCTTGCATTATTCATTTCTTTTTTTTTCAGCAAAATAAAAATTCAGCACAGAGTCGACGGAAGATATTGGAATGTGCTCCATGAGTCAGCTTGCTTCAAAATCGGGCTTCAAAACTTGAAATTTACAAATTATTGACGATCACGATCCAAAGAAACATCATCGAATGCGTTACTTCCGGGAATTGCGACGGTCGGAAATACAAAGAACCATAAATCAGCTAGTTTCCTACATTCCAGAACCTTTCTTGGGCTTTTCATTATAAAGGTTCGTTCAAAAGTTTGTTGTTGTTGTTGAAAATCTGACCTAATCATTGATCCCATATTGGCTAAAAATTCATTTCTAAATTGTGATGAATAAATCACAAAGATCAAAAAAAGGTAAAATGAGATTTAAAGGAAAACACACAATCCGCCGGGAACACGGCAGGGGGCTTTTCGGTAAAAGCCCCAACGTTAAAATTGACATTGTATTTCAAATGAAAATTCAAGAAGCTTTTAAATTGATAACAAAAACTCAAACAATTGATTCAAACAGACAAAATTCAGACAGATTTCAACCACAGAAATAAGCATCCAATCGCGACCAGAGGCTTTTGAAGACTGTGTCATTCGTAACGCGGAAATTGCAGACAAAGAAAGGAATTGCACAATGGTAAATTGCGCAGGATTTCCCATTGATGAATTCTTGTTTCTTGATTTCTTATCTATCGAGTTTTTATCGTCTCGCGAAGTTCTTTTTATTTAGTCTAATTTTAAGCGAACTGGTTGGTTTTGTACACGACGTTCGCGTGCGCGTGGCAGTCCCTTACATAAATAATAGGCTTGAGCGTCCGAAGATATTTTTGAAATAAAATACCGTAGCTGCATTGGCAGCATATTTGTGGAATGACAAATTCATTTGTTGACATAAAGTCACTGGAAAGGATGTTGAACACGATTAAAGCACTGTACAGTATTAGTTCATTGATGACATTTTAGGGCTTTGATCTAAGATTATTCCTCACAAAATGAAAGTTCATCTATTGGGCATAAGCCTCAATATAATTTTATGTTGAGTGATGTGGTATTGAGAATAAAAACACGTTACTCAGTCTGGGACAGGACCGGGATTCTGTATTGGAATTCCTAGTTTAACGGTAAATATATTTCTGAATAAAGTTGGAATAAGTTGCAAAAACTCACTTGAACTCAAGCTTGAATAAATGGAATAAGGCAGTGAATAATTGAATCAAATCTGACAGTGTAAAGAAAGACAAGCTTATGTATTACCAATTACATTTAACCTTCACAAGGTGTTACTATTCATAATCAGCGCCAGATAGTTAGTGTCGAGGATGCTACAGTGCCAGGATGTTCCTGGCACCCCGATTTTGAGGAGGGGTATGTTACTATTTCTCAGAAATGGGTACGCTATTTTACCTGGCGTGCATGCCCAACATCATCCATATATATACCTGCATATTCACACCTTTTCGATATTTTTCTGGGATAGCCTTCCTCAAAAGCTTCGTCATCTAAAATTTTTTTTTGACGATCTCCATCAATTTTTCGATTGTTGAATTTGATTCAAGTCAAGCGAAAGAACTGCTAATACAGTATAAAATAAAATGAAAAAACTCGGGTCTTAATGTTGTTTTCTTTCAAATGTGAAAGCCTTACCGAAGTATTTCACGAGGCTGAAAATAAGTTTTGAACTGAACTCCAATGTTTTTTTCTTTCAAATGTGAAAGCCTTACCGAAGTATTTCACGGAGGCTGAAAATAAGTTTTGAACTGAACTCCGTACTCTTGCCCCCGGGCTAAAAATGGAAAAATTAATTTCGGTCTGCTTTCCCGCGCTCGCACAATTTTCGAAATGAAACGAAATTTTTCGCCTCCCTCAATCAAGTCCCATGGTCCCCACTTTCATACCACAAAAAAAAGCCGAAAAGCCCCGAGGCTGTGAGTTGAAAAGAGAAAAGCGAAAACTTTTAACAATCGAAGCACCACAAGCTTCTGGCGATGAATCAGGAAATAAGTCGCTTTCACCATTCGCACAAAATATCAGACCTATCTTCACGATAATGACGCACGTGTCACAAAATCGTCGCTCGCTTCCGAGAAGGAAAAAAAATAATCATTACTCATTGATATGAATCATTGGACAAGGAAAAAACACAAACTAATCGTAGCTGACATATCATAGAACCCCTCGTCTTATTACGCAAATCTGCCGCAGGCCAAGAACCGAAATAAGCTCTTTCGCAACAATAAGACTTCAAACATATATAGTTGTGGAAAGCAGTTTATTCGCGGCTCTTATTTTCCGATGATCGAACTCAATTACTGTACAACATGTTACATCAAAAAATGCTGTGTTCGGATTCTTTCAGATGAAAAGGAATTTTTTCCTCGTTGCTTCAAACTTTGTGAGATATTTCGAATTTTACTGAGGTTTCATTCGGAAAAAGTTGACAGGAGAAACTGGTGTTATTCAAATAATCATTCGTCAAAAAGTTCGTCATGTGGCTTCAACTAAACTTAAACCCATTTTATGTAGTAAAGCACAATATTTTGAACGTTTACCGGAAAATACAAATTTCTAAACAATTGTGTAGATAGATACTCTGAACAGTTTTGAGCACAAAAATTTCAACAAATTTTCGGCGGTTAAAAAAAAAAAAAGGTACGGTATTGCATAATGTGGCGAAGAGAATATTTCGTGTAATATTTTTCAATAATCCGTTAACACAAGCTGTTTTCATTAAACAGTTTTAAAATCTGGGGCAATTCCTCAAGATATAATTGAAAAAGTAATCTATTCCAAAGAATCACGAAACAACCATATCAAACCTCAAAAAACTAAATTTTAGCACTTTGCGAACACAAAATTGTGATTAAAATTGATAGGAATGAAATTTAAGTGATCCTGAAAAATCTAAACTCTCGACTTCCTCAAATACAGAAAATTTCAGGATAAAAATACGGCATGCCCCTTTTTCTCTTTCTCAAGTATTGCATTGAAACTGTAGCTATTTCAATGCAATAATGTACTTACAAACATTTAAAAGATTTCGAATACAGTATTTTGTTCACGGGACACCCTTTCGTCATAAGATTTGCTTTTTTTGAAAAATGTCGCAATGTGAAAATTTTGATTTGCAGGTCTTTTTTAAGGCGCGGCCCAGCTTTTAATCGCAGAAATATTGCTTCTGTTGCGAAAATACTGATCGACGTTTTAATAGGGACTTTAAAAAAATCGTTTCATGGATAATATACCCGTAAACCAAAATGTCTCAGAAAATGTCCTCGAAAAATAAAACCACCAAAACTAAACCCTTTAACTAAAAAAATAAATCCACGAAACGGTTAAACAATACAAATTTGATACTCGAAAAAATAAATAAAAAATTAGCACATTCATAGCGAGGAACAAAATTCTCTCAAGGAAACTGAACCAGATAAAACCCGTAAATCAAATTGTCTTTGACAATGATCTTGCAAAGAAAGCCTCTAATACATACTGTGTAAACACGTCATCGTATCAAGGAACCACAAGATGCAAGTATATTTTTCAAAGATAACAGTATAAATCCAGGTACTCGAAACAGTAAAAATTTTCAGCAAATATCACTTTTTTAACGAGGCAAACAATTCTCTCAAAGAAACTGAACCAGAAAAGACCCGCCTAAATCAAAAAGTCTCCGAAAAATGCTCTTGCAAAACGAAGCCTCTAAAACTTCTAAAACTAACCAAGTCATTTTATGGAAAAAACCCCAAAAAAGACAAGTCTGATTTTCAAAGCCATCAGTATAAATCTTGGTACTGCTATACTTAAAACTTTAAAAATTTTCAGCAAATAGCACGTTCAAAGTGAGAAACGTAAAATGATCTCAAGAAGGAAACTGAACCAGAAACCCGACCCTGGGCAAAACATAATGACCATCTAATTCGAGTCTTGTTTTCTTGTTGACACACCTAAAGAAAATAAAATATAAAACAGTATAAACCCAGGTACTTGAAACAGTAAAATGTTTCAGCAAATAGCACGTTCAAAGCGAGAAACGCAAAATGCTCTCAAGAAGGAAACTGAACCAGAAACCCGACCCTGGGCAAAACATAATGACCATCTAATTCGAGTCTCGTTTTTCTTGTTGACACACCCAAAGAAAATAAAACAAAATGCTGTGGGTTCCAGCGGAAATCTCGCCCACACACCTTGACCCGTACAAGCAATTTTCCAGACACGTGCATGGAGAACCATTTGAATTCTCTCCAAGGACCCACATTGTTTCTCTCTCATATACTTCCTGCTAAGACAACAAAAAGCAGGGATACGAGGGTTAGCTCATAAGTTTTGAAACTTTCTGAAATACAGATCCAGCAGAAGTCCAAAAAGTCTCAACTCGCATAGCCCCATCATTTGGCAATACTTCAAGTGCCGTTCAACATACTCTCCAACGATTTAAATGCATTTTTTTCATGCAATAAATCCAAAAATCAAAACGTCAGCGCCAAAATTTGAGTTCTGTTGGTTAATTAGGCACCTTGTGTTTTTCTAGCTGTTCCCTAGAATGAAGAACGAACTTAAAAAATATTGATTTTGAGGAAAAAAGAGAGCCTCATTTCCGCCATCTAAGAGCAGCTTCATCAACTAACGGACTCGATTTTCGGCACTGCTTCGATCATTGTATTTATCGCATGAAAAATGCATTGAAATTGGCGGAGAGTGTGTTGAACAGCACGGAAGTGTTGCCAAATGATGGAGATAAGCGAGAAAATTCTTTTTCTGAATTGTTGAAACTCCATTGGATCTATTTCAAAAAGTCTCAAAACTTAAGAACCAAATCTGCTAAAATGAAACCTGGGAATTCTTGGGAGGATGTCACACTTCAGGTTTAAACTCGTTTTCTTCTTCAATAATGAACCCGATGGAAGCTAAGGTAAGATATATTTTTCCTCTTATAAAATTAATTTGAAGAGAAAAAAAAAGATGAATATTCTGCTAGGAAACGTTTCCTGGACTAAACAATAAACATGGAAAATTTTCAAATAAGAAAGAGTTGCTCGGGATTATATCTCGCATCAGATCCCTTGAAAAATGCTGTTCTGAATTTTTTGAGATTTATAAAATTCACGAAACCATCGTATTCCAATTTTTTTCACACGAAACCGCATCTTTTCGGATCAACATTCTTTCTCTTCCTTGCGTCTCTCTCAAAAATTAGAAAAACATGTTCGGATTTTTGGAAGTTTGTCACACTTTGGCCAAAGCTCGTGAATTTCCCGGTCGACGATTTCTTTTTTGAATTTTTTTAATAACTGATGACCAGTGGTATGCGTGAATAATTCCAAAAAGTATTGCATATTCCACTAAGAAAATTTGTCTCATCCAAAACTAATTTGAAAATAAAATAAAAGTGGGATACTTTTTGAATGATCACCTATAGTCGCACTCGAACAATTTTCACATCAAGTAAAACTTCTTTTTAAACTTTCCTGAATTTCTAAAACTATAACCGACAAGAACCCACACTGCCCGTCTTTCATCTATCATGTTCAAAAAGAATAAAAGACAAAAAAAAAGCTTGGGTATCCTAAGGAGAATGTCACACTTGGTAAGAGCTCGTGCATTTTCCGGTCAGAGACTTCTTTTACCTTCTTCATTCTTTGTTAGACAGGCAATATATGAACTGAAGTCAGATGAGTCATACTTCATTCATGGATCACTTGAAAAAGAAAAGAAAAAAATAAATAATCCAGCAAGGAAATTTCCCCAACCCAACAAATAAAGGACATTGACACAGAAGTTGGAGAATTAATTCCAGCTCGTGGGAATATTCAGAAAATATGAAAATACGTGCAATTGACAAATTTATTTTTGAATATTTAGTCTGGATTGATGAAGCGGACAAAAATTTGTGGAATTGTAGCGTGAAATGTCTTGAAATTTATTCGTTTACGCAAGCGGAAACATGGACTGTAACAATTCAAATTGGTCCTGATAAACCGGAGGATCAAATATTTGCCTATGTCATGTTTCCAAGAAATGCATCATATGAGTCCAACAATACTTTCCAAAAAATGAATTAGTTTCCAACACGAAAAAATACTGTGAAGATTAGTGTTTCCTATCCCTGATTAGATTTCCACAACCCAGCAAAGGCACGTAATTAAATAAACATTATTTTATTCCTAGCAAGTACTGTATGATGTTTGTTGAATTCAGGGATAAGATCATGTAGGCAAACTTTTGACAAAAAATACTTGAAGAGGAATGCAGTGGAAAAAACAGAACGATTCGAAAATGTTTTCAACTTTTTTCTCAGCTCGGGTAAATGTTTCTCTTGTTTTATAATTTTAATTTGGATTTCTACCGCTTCGTAGTCATTCGCAGTTGCAGTGGGCTATGATTAATGCTATCTTAATTTATGTTTATCGGTGAAAATTGCACCGAAAAGTAATTTCTCATCAAGTCAAAATCAATCACCAAAAATTTCCACAAAAAAAATTCAGTTACGCACGTGTTCGAGTAAAACTGCAATTCCATTCAATCTCCGAAAGTGCATCTGAAGATTATTTTACAATATTAACACCACCCCTTTTGCATTTTCATTCGTCTTTCACAACGAAAGGAACCATAAAAAAGTTCAAAGATTAATTTAAATGTTTTCTGCGTTCCTCAGTCACACATTAAAAAAAAAAAACCCCCCGTCATAAAAATGGAAATCAGGGTAACACGATTCAGTCGTGTCCTTTACTCGTGGCTACAACTATACACGACGATGAATCCTCTCACTTCAAATGTTTTTGCCCTAAAACCCTCCCTTTTCTATTGATTATTATTCTTTCCTCACTTTTAAGGTCACTGAGGTCATGTACATGTACTGAGAACGAGGCTTTTACAAAAGAGCTCCGAGTTTATTTTTTCTCCGTGTCGCCACACCTCATTCACATGTATTGTACTGCTTTTACTGAGATGTATGACACACTTTTTTCGGGGGGGGGGGGGGGCAAAAAATTGGCCCTAAAAAACAGGAAGTGTCGTACATGCCATGTCGTCGTTCATTCGCATACAAAGTGAGTAGATCTCAGTATTCCGAACAACTCAAACATCGGAATTAAAATTGAGTCTCAAAATAATTTAACGAAGAAAACTCCACTTCTGCTTAATTTAATCAGCTGAATTCCTCGCGAAAATGTTCATGTTGACAAAAATGATCCGCGAGAAGTTGAAAAAAAAATTCGCATGATGAAACTAAAAAGAAAGCATCAGAACAACAGTAATAACGCGAATTTATTTGAAACAAATTCATTATTTCAACCACGAGCGTTACGAAAAATCCTAGACGGAAGTTATTACCTTGAGAAAAATCGCAATTTTCTTCGAAAAACTTTCACGAAAAATCGCCTAGAATTATTAATAATGAACTAAACGAGAACTAGAAAAATACTTTCCGCGATAAGCATGCGTTTGAGAAGCATTGAAAAAATGACTCGGAATAATTTTTTTTCGCTGCAAAATGAATTGTTCTTCAAGGAAAAAAACTTTACTTGCTAAAAAATGATGGCTAAATTTTCGGAATGAAGCCCGTTTTCATCATTTAAATTTGTATGGATTGTATGATTCAAGACCAATGCTTTTGGAATAAATTTACGGTATTCCCGAAGTTGGAGGAAAAAAAAACGCGAGGAAATTTTAGTACTGCTCATATTACACCTCACAGTTCTTTTTTTAAAGCCTTAAGTAGCACGCTTTCGGGGGGGGGGGGGGGCAATTTTCATTGTAAAATTTCCTCGTTTGCGCAAGCTACTCTAAAAGTGAATCAGGACCCGCGTTGACTTATTATACATGAAATAAAAAATGAAGAAATTCATTCATTTCCGTACACAGTACAGTACAGGCTTAATGACGAAAGCGCACGCAGCGTAACTCACGATACCAAGTTTTCCTTTTTCGGCACACGGCTTTTTAAATAAATCCCCCCCCCCCCCCCCCCCACTCTAACGTCATCAGCGAATCTTTCTTCAAGCACCACCGGAAGTCTCGCATCATCGCCCACGTAAAAAAAGAAGAAAAAAAAGAGGACCAACGTTCCCCCGCCGTGAAAATGAGAACGAAAGCGGCTTGTCATTCTCCTGACGACTGAGACGAAGAAGTGGGAGGAGTAGGATATATAAGAAATAAAATAAAATTTGGAAGAAGAAAAAAAAATATTCCTTTGTGTTCACTTCTCTTTCACGGGACTATGCAACGAAGAAGGTGTCCTGAAAAGACCTGAGAGACGAACCAACAGAAACTGCGGGAGAGAAAGTTTCGAACTGTACAAGAGAAAAGTCATTAGTGATGTTGCACAGTACCGTACTTGCAACACGTTGAGGAATTTTTGCATTAATTTTGAATACAGGAGACTTCTTCATACTGTATAATTTGCACTATTCTTGAGCTTGGGGCACTTCATAAGTGTGTATGCTATTTGAAAATATTTTTGAATATGATCAAGTAAATCTAGAACGAATAAAAAAATATATTCCGCTTTTGCTGCAAAACTTTGTTTGTACCGGGAAGAAAAAAAATCGAACGGATTTTCAAAATGCGGAAAAGGTTGAATCGATTTAATTTCGAATAATTTAAATTTTATGATTCTAGACAAATTTCTTTAACCATCACAGGCAAAATACAGTACAGTACTGTATATAGTTTTCTATCGGACACTGTTTATACATGCGGTTTTTTCTCAAAATAATTTACGACGTTCGGAACATGGAGTAATGTACAATACTGTATCCTAATCCGCGAATTACGAGGATGAAATTCAACCATCGTGATTCACTGACATTTATTATAAGAATTTCTAGCGATGAACAGTGACTTTGTGCATTTTGAAAAAAAAAACAAGTTTTCACTCAGATCATACTAGATTCGCTCATGAATATCGTTTCGAAAGATATCGCCAAATTAATAAAAATCGACAAATAATCGAAGATAAACATAGTATTTCAACACGAAAAAATACTTGTGTGCTGTCGGGTAATGATAGAAAGTGATAATCAAGTCCGTCATCGGATTCGGAAACGAAAGTGGTCATGACCATTTCCTACAAATTATGATCAATATTCTCAAAAGAACGAGGAAATACAGTACGTAATGCTGCGGAAATAAGTGCTGATAAAAATAAAAGCTCTCAGCACTTTCATGTACATTCAACAGTTTTTTTTTTCGACGGTCTGTGTTTATGTAATCGTGAATATAAAATCTCTTCGTTGTTGCTTATCGTATTTTATTTCTAAATTTAAAATATGAGTATTTGGAAATCTTTTAAAAATTGAATATCCCCATTTTTACTTGCAAGAGCTTAAATATCCAGTGAATCTTCCAAGAACTTGGTTTTCGATATTAAGGATTCAACAGTTCAGTTTGATTCAATCAGATCAATGGATCAACATCAAGAAATCTCCGAAAACTTTAAATTTCACATGGCTTTTCACGCCGTATTTCATGAAGAGCAAGTGACAAGGGGTGCACAAAATATAAAGCGTAATACTGTAATCTGATATAATCAACTCAAATTAACCAAACGCTATAATGTGAAAGTTTGAGACCTTTTATTTCGTTCTTGCTCTTTTGACGAGCACGTTCTTGCAGAACCCAAGGAAACATCATCATCATAATAAATAAATATATTTAAAAAAATAGGAAGGAATTCGGGAAGTGATTATCTCGGGTGATGAGTAACTGTTCAGTGCTTTCTCCGACAAACACACTCAAATCCACCTAAAAAAAAATAACACGTTCCCTAACGTCATCAGCGAATCTTTCTTCAAGCACCACCGGAAGTCTCGCATCATCGCCCACGTAAAAAAAGAAGAAAAATTATAAATGACTCTGCAGGTTCATTCGACTGATTCTCTTTCCACAATCCGTTCATTCTTCCCCTGAAACACTAATACGAAAAACGCGATTCAATAACCGAATCGCGGTCAACGTATCGACAGCCGTTATAGAACCCGCGAACCGCGACTATAACAGTCAAGAGCATCGCAGTTAATTTCCAAAATTGAGCCACATCATCAGCGTTAATTAGTATTTATAAATAGTTTTTACGGAGCTTTGCGTTTTCACGTAATGAGTTATGTTGTACGACGTAATTTCCGACAATTTCCTGAACCAGCATAAAATAAATTGGCGAGCGAAATGTTTAAAACTCGACTGCTAAGTAAGGGTTGTCTGGTCTCTGCGCTGAGTCGAATATTCAACAGGAAAATATCAATGCTTTGCAATATTTTGAATACACGATGAAAAAAATCAAAATGATACTTTCCCTTTCATTAACCAAGCTTGAAAATAATTTTTCTACTCACTTACGAAAATCTCACGAAAGCAAAAATTAATGACAGCCCATTTCTTCCGCTCAACCGATGGATGGCGTAGAACGATTTTCTGCAAGGTTTCAATATTTCCAGGATGTCAAGAATAATTCAGATATTCATTACGCAAATTTCAATGCGTTGAAAAATACGTAAATTCTCAATTTTTCACGCGTTGGATAATTTTCACTTTTTCAAAATATATTTCCTTTAAAATACAAAAAACATTAGTCCGATTCACATGAAAATAAAGTTGAACTTTTCTCATCGACTGGGGTTTCAACGACCAGGACAAAATCTGGAGCTGTCAACAAATTGTGAAACTTACAGAAAATTAATTTTTAGAAGACCCATAATGCTAAAATACTGTAGATAGCATGCCATCAAAAGAGTTCGATTGGCTTTTAAAAATTGAGAACGATTCGTTAACAAAGTGGGGCACAACTAGTCGTAAAAACCAATACTAAGCTGTCCGGTGTATAAAAAAAAGTATCAATCTCGCAAGAAATGCATCAACGAGTAGATATTATCGATGACACTTCAACATTTTCTAATTATCGAGCGCAAAAATAATTATAAAAATAATGAATCAACGTTCATCCCACAGAGAAAGCGAATCAAAAAAGCCGACATGATCAGAAAGCCCACCAACCATGGATTCAAAAGTACTGCAAACTCGTCGTTGCACTCGGAAAAAATATCTTCCCATCAAAAAAAAGAAAAAAAAACCTGGAATGATCAGAGCAAAACTAACGGTACTCTCATCCGCAAAAACAATTATTTTTCCATCCGTTTAACCAAATGTTTTCTTTCTTAATGTTGCGATTGCGCGCAAAAAGTTCCACTGACCCGATCTCAATCTACCTGGTTAAACACACGCGGCCCAAATTCGAAGAACAATAGCTCGTTGCACAATTGAAACGGAAACACTGAGAGTACATCTCATTCCCATAGCATTGGCACAAAAAAATAAAACCAAAGCAAGAGAACCAGGAATTGTTTTAGAGATGTTACCAGGGTGCGAACCTCGTCACGTTCACCAGAAAGGAAGCAAAAACCCCGTTTTCTATTGTTTCATTTGTTTGTCTCTTCAAAGAAAAGAGGACGGAATGAGGAATGTGGGATTGAATTCTGCAAATCCTTTGGACATTCTGTGAATTTATTTATTTATTCAGGAATTAAAATTGCGCCAAAAAGGTTGACTTTGGTACATGTCGAACATGGCAGTGGATGTTATAAACACACATATCATTTAATTATCCGACGTTGAATGAAAAATGTCGCATACAGTAGTATATAATTTACCAAGTTTTGTTACACGCTTAGTGCATATTAAATTAACCTTTGAAGTAAAGTAATTGTTTTTAGAAGATGTTGACGAACAGCATTGAAAAAATATAAAACCCCAGACGAAACCAAAAAGTAGCGTTACACAATTTCCATGCAGCAAATGCACAGAGAAAAATGCATCAGTAAATTGAAAATGTTCCCTACTTCATCAACTGCAGTGACGAATAGTTACAGTGGATAGATGTCACTGGAAGTCAAAATGACATTTCAATTGTACATTGTACTTCGTTTATTCATTCAACTTGCTCGATTTCCATGTGCTTTCTAAATTTTTCCAGCTTGCACATGAGCTTTGCTGACTTGAAAGTAGCATGTGAAAGTTCAGTCCAAAGTGAATTTCTTCTATTATTTGTACCACTTTTCCTTTTTACTGCTTCGAGCAACGCTTTGTTAAAAAGCCTTTCTGAGATTTCCAGAAATATTTTCCATGCAATTCCGCGGGTATTTATCACGCGATTTGAAATTCCCCAAAATCAATTTCTTTTAAGGAATATTTTCCGAATGCCCCAAATAACTGGCAAAGTTCCAAAATTCAATTTGACAATGAGATACAGTATTGTATTCAACTGCGGTAGGTCAGAATAATCCCTGAGAAATTATACCGAAACTTTTCGTTCATTTTCAATTTGAAATAAGACTAGGAATAAGAAGAGTAGAAAAAATGTTGATCCCGAAGATGCGAAAAGAAACGCGTGAAACGAAACAAATGTACATTCGATAAATTGTTTTCTGCATTTCTGAAAGATTTTAACCCAAAAATTCAAGGGAACAGAAATTTGGAAAATTTTAAATTTAAAGAGAAGAAAAAAATTGCCATGCATTATTACACCTCCAAGGATTGGCATTCCCAGAGTTTCGTACTGTATTGTTGAGTAAGTATTTTTTCCCATAATCTTTTCGAAATTTTGTGAAGGTAACATTTACTTCCGCCGAAGAAAACAAAAACGAGATAAGGCAAAAATAAAGTTTGTGAAACGCGGAAGAGGATTTCATTCTAAATACACTCCCGAATGGTAAACAACATCATTTGAGATAGAAAGATGTCTGATGAAAGTCATGGGCAATGCTTACGATTTTTAAAGCTAATAATATGGTTTTTTCCGTACGGTATTTAATCGAAGAATCACCAAAAACGTGGCCCAGTCGAATTTCTCTTCCACCGTTTTCACTCTCGAGGGACACTTTCGATTGCTACGATCAGTAAATATGGTTGAAAATAGAGCCGTAAGATTTTCCATACAAAGAACAGTCAAAATAACACACATACCCACGATGAACCTGAATAAATGGGCAAATAAAAAGCTGGGGTATAATTCACGAGCCCGGGTCTGCTACACGAACGAGTCACGCAATTAGTTCGGGGAAGGCGTGTCAAAAAAAGGGCGGATCACGACACGCTTGCAAAAACAATTCACGAAAAAAAACGGAGATGAAGAAACAGGTTCTTTTTTTAAACAAAGCCCGAAAATAAAAAAAAAAGAAATGAAAGGATCTGGAATCGGAATGACGCAGATATAAATAAAGACGGAAACTGCACTGTAGGCGAAGCGAAACCGAACAGCTTTGCTTCGTTGCTCGGTCGAATCGCTGTGCTTGCCTCTGGCCGCAGCAAAGAGCACGAATCTTTTCTCATTTTATTTTTTTCATCCTTCTTTTATTTTATATTTTTTGCCCTCCATGCAGTTGCGAAATCCGTGACTCCCGAACAGACACGCACTTCAGGATGACGGAAACTCTTCATGGAGTTCAAAGCGAAACTTCCTTCACTTCTTCCGACGAATTCAAGAAGGGGAAAGTGGTTGAGGGAAAATCAGCGGAAAATCTTTCAACCATGGCCGGGCCGAACTAATGCCAAAAAAGCGGTGCTAAAATAATCCCTTTCCTTATATCTACGATCGTATATGCTCGAGATTTTAGCTTTGTACATCCATGAGCACCTCAGATTGATTTGAATAATGCAGTACAATGAATGCTTTGAGATAATGACTCGATTTTTCACAAGATTTGGTTGCAAAAGATGGAATGAATAATTCATCTCTGGGATGACTGAAACTCTTCATTGAGTTCGCAGCTAAACTTTCTTCACTTATTCCGACGACTTCGGGAAGGGAAAGGGGAAAAATCAATCTTCTTCCAAAAACAAACAAAACAACAACAAAAAGCTGTGCTGAAAATTCTTTCCACATCTACAATCGCGTATGTTCGAGATTTTAGCTTTGTACATTCATGAGTAGATCAGAATGATATTTGATTAATGCAGTATATTCTCAAGATAATGTCTTAATTTTTGTTGATTTTGGTTTCGAAAGATGGAATGAATAATTCATCATCTCTCATTGAGTTCTAAGCAAAACTTTCTTCACTTATTCCGACGAATTCAAGAAGGGAAAAAGGAAAAATCCCTTTTCTTTCCCACAAAAAAAAAAAAAAACAGCTGTGCTAAAAATACTTTCCACGTCTAGAATCGTGTCTGTTCGAGATTTTAGTATTGCACATCCGTGAGCAGATCAGAATGATTTGAATAATGCAGTACTGTACAATGTATATTCGAGATAATGCATTGATTGCTTGCTGATTTCATTGGCTTCAAAAGATGGAATTAGTAATTTATCTTTGGGATTTCGGAAACTCTTCTTGGGGTTCAAAAGGAAACTTCCTTCACTTATTCTGACAGAATAGAGATTGTCAAGGGTAAAACTGCTCAATTAAGGGCATCATTTCTGCGATAACAAAAAAGGCTGAGCTAAAAACGCGTTTCACACATATAATCGCCCATGCTTGAGATTATTCGTATACCTATATAGATAGGAATGCTTTGAATAATGCAGTGTATTCTTGATATAATGTCTTGGTTTCGCGCTGATTTGGATTTGAACGATGAAATGGATGATTTCTCAGGTCCGATAGAAAATAAGTTGGGGAATATTGGCGGAAAATGGGTCGAGGGGGATTTCCTCAAAAGAAGTGTTTCCGGCGTTTATTCAAAAATTGTTGACACGCTTCAAATAATGTTGAAGAATGCGATATACTCTCGAGATACTGTCATGAATGTGCATTTATTTGGATTCGAAAGATATGTTATGTATGATTTCATACCAAGATGATGAAACCCCTTCATGAAGTTAAAAAAAAATCCCTCCCCTTCTGACAATAACTAAAGAGAAAACGAATCAAATGACCGTAAAAAGACTGATACAGTATTCGGTAAAAGTAACACTGAAAAGTCGTAATACGCGCTCGGAAAATCAGATATTGCAGAACTTTTGAAAAAGCCCCGACACTCCTACTCAAAAGAGCCTTGAACCGCATGTACAATCGCTTCACGAACTTTCTGGCCATTCAAAATAAAGAGAGAAAGAAAGAAAGAAGATAGAGATAGAGAGAGAGAGAGAGAGAGAGAGAGAGAGAGAGAGGGAGATAAGTTAATCAGCACTCAAGTACACTAATATCTCTACTCGTGGCAAATTGAAATTGGAACAACTGAGAAACAATAGATTACCACTTGAAAAAAATTTCCTCCCTCTCATAAATTGTTAGACCTAAACTTAAAGACTAGACTCAAATATGTAAATATTTTCCTTCGAAAAAAATCGAAGTTCATTTCATCTCTCGTACGTGATTTTTTCTACCTCGCTACTTCGCAGTTTTCTCAATCACACTGTCCAAAATTTGCAAGATATAAATTACTCCACTATTAAATATCAGACCGCAACTCTACAAGTTTTTAATTAATGCGATAAAAAATCAAGGTAGGAATTAAATTCTGTTTAAAAGAAAGTTACCACCATTGCATAATCATCGCTGTACTTCCTTAACAATTTGATTAAAATTCGACACTCCTATTTGATCAAACAAGTCGCGGGAAAACCTAAAAAAGTCAAGGCCATGGATTTTCTGAATAAGCTAATCGCAAATTCGACAGAAATTTTGAATTTTTAGACAAGTTGAAATTCAAGAAGCTATCGCAATCATTTCATAATACCTACTCACGTTACTCAAAATGTAACACAAGGTCAATTTCCTCCGTTCATACTGAATTGATAACATAGTAGAAACTCCGATTATCTGGGCTAATGACCACGTGTCCTTGTCTGGATAATCACACGCCACGGATACTCGGGCACAAGAAAATTCCACCAACAATTTATAACATTCGACAGTGACCTAACTTTGATACAGATTTCATTCTTGCAAAATTTCGAAGTGCAGTCACTAGAATAATTCGTCCATCAATGAGAAGTAAAAGAGTTTTAATTTAATGCTTTATACAGGCATATGCAGTACAAGCCACTTTCCTTCCTTTCTAGAAGTAATTTTGAAGCACGGTTATTTGAGCGTCGACATAATTCGATGTTTACTGCACTGTTCTTCACGTCTTTCAAATGTCATTCCATTCGAGTCAGAAAAATTGAATACAGACGCGTGATTAAAACTGGTTTAGACGGAAAGTGCTATCAACTAAAAAAAAATCAGGACTGCTTTAAGCGAAGCAAAGCCTCGGACTGTCGACATAATTCGATGTTCACTGCATCGTTTCAAATTTTTATTTTATTCCGTGATGAAACATTTAAAAAAAGACACGTGATTAAAACTGGTTTAGACGGAAAGTGTCGAAAATTAAAAAAAAGCCAGCATTCCTTCAAATTAAAGTAAAGCCTTGAGTTGTCGGCATAATTCCATGTTCACTACACAGTACTTCAATGATATTCTTTTATCTCAAATTGCATTTTATTCAAGTTGACTATTTTTATAAAGCCACGTGATTAAAACTGGTTTAAACGGAAAGTTTTGACAATTAAAAAAAAGCCCCAGCATTGCTTCAAAGCAAAGCAAAGCTGTGAACCGTCGGCATAATTCGGTGTTGACTATACTGTAATGTTGTTTACGTCTCTCAAATTTCATTTCATTCAGGTCAAAATTTTAAAAAAATCTACGGGATTAAAACTGGTTCAGATGGAAAATTTCAAAAATAAAAAAACCAGCGCTCCTTCAGAGCAAAGTAAAGTCATCGGCACAATTTGATGTTCACTGCACAGTACATACTGTAATGTTTTTCATGTCTCTCAAATTTAATTTTATTCGAGTTGAAATTTTTTTATACAGCCACGTGACTGGTTTAGACGGAAAGTGTCAACAATTTAAAAAAAAAAAAAAAAACCAGCACTGCTTCCAATCAAAGCAAAGCACCTTGAACTGTTTTTGTTTTTTTTTGGCTTCCATGCCACACGTAGTTCCCCTCACTGTCATACTTCCCATCGTTTTCGGGGAAGTTATTGACGTTGCGAGAGCACGAAGGAACCCGTATGTGAGAGGATCCTCATTACTGTAACCCCGGGTTTCGCAATCAAGCAACGAATGACGAGCAGGGTTTATTAGGGCTCACGTCAAGCAAGGGTACTCGGTCCAATTTCCCTAATCCTTGATTTTTTTTCTGTTCCCAGCTATGTACTAATGAACAATGATGAAAGAATTTCTGAAACTATAACAAGAATGCGTGTAAATTTGCAGATGAGAAATTCGTCTTTTCCTATGGCATTCCCAATAGCATTTTCTGATTCCGATTCCATCCAATGCCTTGTAAAATTTTCGAGAGTTTCTCTAAAGATGAAAAAAACCCTTTTCACCATCACAACAGAAAAGTTTTTTTTTTCAGAACTATAAACTGAGTAATTCACCATTTTGCACAAGACTGGATAAAATGAGCCATTTTGAAAGTAGACGTGTGAAGAACTTTCCCTTAAACTTACATCAAAAGTATAAGAAAAAAAATTCAACAAATGTTATTGAGAAATTGCCAAAGGAAAAAATTTAAATAAAACGGAAAACAAAAAGAAATACAAAGTAAATTTTTAATTAACGCAGGAACTTCAGAAAAAAACTTCCATGAATATTCTATTAAATTTGGTTTTCAAAGTATCTAGAGAATTTTAGATACAATTATACCTTTGAAAACAAGACAAAAATAGTCAAAATCGGGAAGAAAGTATAAAAAAAATCGAACGTACCTCATTCACAGAGGTATTTTTAAATGCAACGAAAAACATTTTCATCACCTGATGCCACAAGATTTACAGCTGCGAAGGCATGCAATAAAATTTTCAATACTTAAGAAATGGGTTTTTCGTGAGAATAATACTGATAACCCTTCCGTGATCACGTTCTCACGAAAGGAGCTTCAGACATTGCAGAATATCTTCGTGTGGCAACCGAAGATGGGAAAATAACGGAAAGTCCCAAAACAATTATTTTTCCGATCCACTGCTGATGGTTTGTTGATTCTCCTTCATGAAAACTCAGTCCTCATCAAGTGAATAATGTTTCAGCCTTGAAGAAAGAAATTGCTATGTGATTTGAGCGTGTGACTAATGTGATGATGGCGAGTCGTTTTTTGTGAAATCTCCACTAGATGCATCTGCGCTTCAAACAGAAATTAAATTTTCATTAACTTGGTTCCAGTATCTTATTATACGGGTAAATAGCTTCAAAAGGCGATGAAAAATTACGGTAAATCAGGCGAAGACTACGGTCATAAAAATCCGGAAGCGATCTCTTTCCAGAACGCAAAAAAAATGCACAGGCTTTCTAAAACATTCGCTGAAGTTGAAATTCTCGTTAAGCGTGATTAATTAAAAAATAACTCGATTACCTAGACTTCCACGCACACATCAAAGGCGAATCAGAAGTTCAAATAATATCTCAACCGACACAATTTCAATCGAAGCCTAGTCATTCATTCGTTCAGTCGCGAATCTTATAGGAAAAAAACAAAACATGTAAAATTCAGATCAAAATGGTCATCACAAATGTTACGGCATTTCAGAAATATAATAAAAGGTTTTGCGAACAAAGAAAAGCAAATAAATAAAGGTTATAAACTACAGTATCAAGATACAAATTTCGTGAGGGAATCCAGGAAATGGGTCGCTTGTACAGATTTTCAGTCAGTATTAATGACAGAAAAAGTTGTGCCAGGTCATCTTTTTAGCGTTGGGAAATTTCGGATCGCCCCTTGTTTTGATTATCTGGACAAATGCAACAGGTCATGAGCCCACATCATAAAGGTTTCGCCGCAAAGAGTACTTCAACTTTTATTGATCGCATGTCGACTAAACGCAGACACAGAATACAGTATTTCCTCATGACAGCAACACACATAAAACTGTCGGGTTCCTATAAAGAGAGATAAAACGTGGCAAAATGAAAAAAAAAAAAACGTAGATAAAAGCACCTGCTGAAATTGCCACTAATTTTTCCAGCATTTTCACTCGCTTTTAAGTTCGTGATACTTCATTCCAAAATTTCGGTTCCTGAAGTTGGCTGAATATCGCGCGATTTTTGAAAGCAGTCGTGAAAGTTTTCAATTTGGGCAAGAATGAGTAATTGAGGTAAAATAAAGTATTTTTGGTCCATCATGGCCACTTTGAGCTGAAACGAACTGTTTTCTCATATTCTCATCACAGTAAAATAAAGCCATCGAGGATATTTTCTTGAGTTGAATGCATATTCCAAACATATTCACACAACGGACATTTAAAAAATAATAAAATGTACAGTGAGACCCCCAAATGCAGACACCTTGACATTCAGACAATTTGACATAGGGACATTCATTTTTCAATAAGAAAGGCACAAAAAAAGCCTGGCATGTGGACATTTCATGATAAAATCGCCAATAAATTTCAGGAAAATCGACTTTTATAAGGCTTAATTGCAAGAAACATACATTTCCAACCCTACGATCTATGCAAGAAAAATTCTTTGGTATTTCTCCCATCATTTTCCCATCCAATCAGTCAATTAAAAAAATTACCTATAGCATAGAGGAACTTCCTTCTTTCTTTGTGACTTGAATGTTATTTTTAAAGATGCCAGCATTTCAATGTACTCAATGTATAGAGGTACATTATTCAATGCTTCGAATGCTCTTATTGAGTAGAAAAGATATTCAATGAATCAAATTTAAGTGGCAAACAAATTTTTTCATGGAATTCTGAAGAATATTCCTTCCATAAAACACCAATTAAAAATTATATAATGTAGGTCTATGGGAAAACAAGACTTGACTTAGGGACATTTCGACTCAGAAACACTGATGCACCAATTATGTCCACATCTGAGTGTCTCAGTGTACTTCCGATTCGCCAGAAAAATAAATAACACATGCCAAACACCGAGTAGAAAAGAGGAAGAATCCTTCATAGTAAAATGTATTCAATTTCATACCAAAATACCATGCCCAACTTTTGCGTTGACTGAAAGCCCCCAATAATTCTTCATTATTTTTTTTAGACAAATCATTACTCGATACTCAATTCCAGTTAATCGTTATTCTTTGCAAACAAGATAGATTTTTGATCACAGGAAAAATGTAAGCCATTGCAGGGCTTCGTCTCGTTATAAACGGCCAAGCCAAAAATGTTTCGCCCAGCTGTCATTCTTGTGATATTAAATAATATATACATATTCCATACACTTTACTGCCAGAAATAACACGTGGCAACGACCTGCACACAAACATGAACTGCAAAAACAACACTTGTTCCCAGCAACACGCCTTCAAATCCATATAACACCCTTTCTCCTCTGTCAAAAATACACAAATTGGTCGCGGAACGTGTTGGCACGAGTTCGAAAGTCAACGTCACACACAAACGTTTTCGTACTATTTGCCGATTAGACTTGCTCCAATTTTTGAAATAAATCCAGTACCAGCGAAAACTTGAATTAGATTTTGAAAATAATTATATATTCTAGTTGATGACCCATAGGTTTTAAAAAAAAAGGTTGCGCAGGGTGATTTGAAAACAACAACAACAAAAACAGTCGGAGCTTCCGGAGAATTTGTCACAGGACTTTTCAGAAAATGTTTGACCACTGGGGTTCTTCATATCGTCTCAGCTATTAATAAACGGAATTTCTTCACGCCACAATTTTGAAAAAATTACTCGTTTCGCAATAGACACGCACTCACGTTCGTTCCGAGCTTAAATCGCCCACGTCATGCCAGGAATAATCATTCATTGACACGGGCTCTACTCAAAATTTTTCGGTCACGATTTCCATAAATTTTCTGGGCACCAATCAATCAGCGATTCACAACGTCAACATTTATATCTATTCAAGCTTTAGTTGAGTGAGGAAGTGGGCACATTATTGAGTACGTTTGTATCGTTATAGGTTATATAAAATAAAAGAATAATGAATCATACCTTCAGACGCACAGTATATTAAAATCATAGCAAGCGAGACCGATTTTCCTGATCATTTTCCAACGAAAAATAACCCAAAACAAGTTTATTTTTATTTCAAAATACAATATCTGAAATATGACTGACAGTAATGTTGCAAATCAGCCAAAGACTCGTTGAACCAAAACAATCCTCATCATACATTTTAAAGCACTTCTTTTTTTTATCAACTTACCTGTGTGAGAAAACATGTGGAAGTTTCTTTCGTATTGTTTAAATATCCGTAGAAACCATACAAATGTAGCCTGAATCATATATTCGGACATAATTCGAATTAGGGAAAGAAATTACATTTGTCAAGCTCTTTTCCTAAATGTACTGTACAGTGATATCTAGAGCCATTTTGGAGATAAATTATTCAAATTTCAAAGTTTATCAAACACGAAATTTGTTCTTGTGTTCGATTCACTCGAAACTGCAGAAATCTAGAATATTATGATCAGTCCAAGCAATTTTTTTTCCAACTATGCTCGTAAGCTGAAATTTTAATATTCCACATTTTTACCGCGATGTTTGGTGTACATGTGCGAGAATACTAACACTTCTTTCAAGTTTTAAATATTGATCAATTAATAATATCATTTATCATCAAGTGGCCTTCCTTATTTGAAATGTCTTCAAGAAGCAGTGATCACAAGTTTCCGAATTAGCCAGCGCAATATTTACACAACTGAATCCATGAATAACTCAAGACAAATCTAACTTCCATAACCGCACTTTGCTCACGCCCTTCACAGCCACAGTAGCGTAACGCACGCAAAAAAATAAATACAAATAAACATTTGCTGAGTTTTGTTCAAGCCCATTTTCGGAACACACCCGCGGGACGATACATCTACAGCACCATGACAGTACCCATAAAGAGAGACACAACACACACACACACATACTGACATACACAGAGTCCCACGCGATTTGGGGCGAAGGGAAACTCATTCCCACCAGGAATCGGCCCACGCTGCACCGCGTCGCCAACACTACTGAAGCACTTCTCGCCTTTGCGACTCGCCCTGGATCCCGGCCAACACCCATTTTCACCGGCACGAAGTACATCTGCTGGGTTCTTCGCCTTTTCGTCATACCCAGCAAGTCGATAGATGAGTGCGGAAACGCGCGAAAGAAGACCGATAATCGAAACAAGGAACGGAGATGGGCTCAGAAATAAATTCTCGAGACAACCCCGCGACTACATTCGTTCCCCTGTACTTCGGTAAATGAAGGAATTTCAGCTTTCGCGTTCAATAACCCTCGAGTACATTTTCACTCTAACATAGATAACATTTGAGCAAAGAGAGACTGACAAGTGAGAAAAAAAAACACAAGAACTTTGATTCGCAAAAATGCCGTGATTTATCGAAGCATTTCAGAGGACAATTGCAGTAGAATCTTGTCAGAACGAGTCGTTGGGAACTTAAAAACCCTTCGTTGTGAACAAAAATTAATTGAAGCGCAAATAAAATAACAATAGATGGCTATTAAAAAGGGGCCGGAAAAATTCGGTGTAAGCATTACTTCGTTACAACGAGATTCTACGGTACAAATGACATGTACGAGCATAGGCATCATTCAAACAAAAATATACGAGGACATTCCTCTTGAAAAATATGTCAGTAAAACTAGAGTCTCGAAATTCGAAATTGAATTTTTCATGCAAAATAAAAATCCGGAATTTTTGCTTAGACGGAGGAAAGGCATGAGGTCAATAGCTTGGATGAAATTTCTCGGCGTCATATTGCAACAAATTTGCAATCATCAGAAAAGTGAGATATTTTATAATCAAATGACCTGATACAGTACATGTACTGTACTGTACAATATCAGGAACGATTGTTGGGGAATCGTTTGTAACCCTGTCAAAAGAAACGAAAAAAAAAAACAGACCGTGTGATTGTAATTTCGAATATTTGACATCTGTGGGTAACGTTTTAACCCGATGAATGACATCGACGACAGCAGAAAATATTATTAATTATTAGTCATTCCTTCCAATAACTTAATAAACACTACGCATTGCAAACAACTACAGTAGAGACACAAGATGTCTTCATGAAAAAAAAATACTCACCTCAAGCCATCATACTTATCCGATGTCCCTTTTGGCACAATTTCGATACAATACATATTCCTCGAAGAAAGTAAACAACAATCACTTGTCAAATGGATTATGCTTTTTATTCCTCCCATGTTAATCTTCCAATGGATATTGCGAAGAGCTGCTGGAGACACAAAAGAGGTCAATGCGGAAAATACTGTGTTCTCAGCTTACCCGATTAATGGCTTGTCTTTTTTTGTATCAAAAAGAAGGTCGGGTAGTAAAAACACTGCTTCACCGAAATAAAACTCTGGTAAGAATCACGCAGTAGTGATTATTACCAGCTGACGTTTACTGTCGAGATATCGAAGTCGACGCATCATTGTCTACCCTTTCACAGTTCGTCGCTAAAATAAAAACACCTTCACGCATTCTCATCCAACCAACCAATCGATAGTGAGTGGATTTTGAAAAAATGTTGAACAATATTTCATCAACTGCAACGCTACATACAGTACTTAAAAAAGAAAGCTGGCCAAATCAAAAACTTGGACAAAACAGGGGGAACTTCCAAAAAATAAAAATAAAATATGTTGCTCGCTGTAGGAAAAAATATCTCCGATATGCTTCCAACAGCAAATGAAGAATATAAAAAAATGCTGCACAATTCAAAATATGACGTTTAATACAAAATTTTAGAGCAGAAAAAAAGATTCTTCGAAATTGTGAAATTCGAGTCCGCAGTTCACTTGAGCATTCTCAATACCACCTCAGGAGAAGTTTGAATCTCAAACTTGAGCCTGTCTTAAAGAAAAAGAAGACCATCACAATTTTAATATAGAACCAAACTCTTCGCAGAAGACTGAATACATCGTGCGACAATGCATTTCCAACATTTCTAAAATAAATAATATTCAATATATCCTCACAAATGATCCTCAAGCAGTAACGATTGCGCTTCAACATTATTTTTTTTTAAATCAGACAGCAAATTGTGATGGTTCAGTTAAACTCAAGTCTTAATCCCAGGATGTTTTTAATTTAGGACGAATATAGTTTGAGTGAATTTAAACAAGAAAAACTTGTCAATCGAGAGAATTATCACGAAAATAAGCTTAATTATCCGTGAATTCGACGGATTGATTTTAGAAGTTTCAACCCAAAGGATTTATCATTGCTGCAGCTTGAATGACCGAACTTCACAGCTAAACTTCTCAGGATCGAAAAGACAGTATATTGTATTAGTTTTAAATTTCTTCAATTTTTTCAGCTCGCCTGAAGGTTATTGAAAAGTTCGCTCGGTTGTGCAAAAATAAACGTATGTTACAGGTAATCTATTACATACTTTGATTTTTCAAGAGAAGGCGATACTCGAACAATCGAAGTTTTATCTTTCTTTTGTTTCTGCTGAGCAAAACTGAGTCCAAAGAAATCGCGCGAAACATTCTTCAGAGCTCCCCTACAGTAAAACCCTGGAACATTTCCGCGAAAAAGAAGCACGCCAAAATAATTCCCAACAACGTCTGCCATTCACAAAGGCAAAGTGCGCACGCATACCTATCACAAAAACACGTCACGAATTTCCTGGCACCAAACAACTACTGAAGCAATAAGGAGAGAAAAAAAATCAAGAAATGCAAATAAACAACTGACGCCGAAACCCGCAGCACTTGACGTCAGAAAACTGACGACCCAAACCGTAAACAATCAAAAGCGAGATAAAATCAATCGACGGGGTCGATGTACAGTAATTTAAAAAGATAAACAGGAACTACTTTCGAAAAGGGTTCCTTCACATTTTCCCTCGCATTTTTGTGGGCCAATAAATTCCTCTTCATCTTTCCTCTGCGAACAAAAAATTCCTTCACCAAACGGACGCAAAAAAAAAAATTCCATCAAACATTCCCGTAGTAAGAAAAAGTATGGAAGCGAAATAGTCGTAACTATTTCAGTTCCTCCTCAGCATCATTTCGAATTCAGTGAAAGGATTTTTCATCGGATACTCGCCACTTTCCGCAAGTTCTAAAAAAAAATCCCAACAGATGACTGCAGAAAGAAAAAGTTACTTGGATGAAATGTTGCCGAGGCATCAATTTCTCAGTCGAAAAATAGTACTTGACACTGCAGCGAGAAAAATGAAATTCGTTTCACGATGCGAAAAATCAAGGAAGCATTTTCGCATCTGCATTTCACTTCGACCATGATTCAGCATGAACCTTTCAGTCACACTGTGGCATTATTCTTCGGATACTGAAGGCATTTTGCCCGTTTTAATGGCAAGAATAATTTGAATCCGCAAAATAAATTCTCAACAACCACACCATTCGATTCTTAGCCATCGATGGCTCGCAATTCCATTAGCATAAATTGACGCTCAAAGTGAATATTTATCTTGAATTTATAATTACTCAAGAAATCCCTTTTTTCAGCATCTTAAATTTATCAAAATTAGCAACAAAATCTGTTATCTTTGTTTGAAATTTTGGAAAGACAATTGACAGTAGAGAATTATCTCATGAAAAATAAAAGTTGGATTTTCTCTCAACAGCACAGCAGACAAATTTCCACCTAGTGAAATAAATCATTTTAATTTTTCATTCTGATGAACCTTTCTCTAAGCCCACCTTTCTAATTTTTTCGAGATATTCCACTGTAGCTGCTTCACTGGTTCTCAACTTGATTTTTTTTTCAAAAAAGCAGAAACTTTTTGAATACCTGCAACGAAGTCTTTCAAACAAGAAGTTTTTTAGTCAGGAAAACTTTTTTGAACTTTTTCCGGTTTGCAGAAAGTTTTTTGGAAATTTGCTGGTCTGCAAAATATTTTATGGAAGTTTCCTGGTCCAAAAACCCTAAAAGGTTGGGAAACACTGATCTAGATGATTTGACAAGACCATCGCGAACATGTTTACGATGTATATGTATTGTAGACAAATCGTAGCCATATTTTTATTCGCGTTATGTTTAAAAAAAAAAGTATTGCTGAACCCGAAAGCCGTGCAAAAAGGTCTTCAAAGATCGAGTCACAAGAAAAAATTTTCAAGACCAGCAAAAATAGACGGCGTCAAAGCATGTCTCGCGTTATTAATAACTTCCCTCGCCTTCATCCGGTAAAAACGCTTCCAGAAAATTCCCAGTTCCTCCAGCTGTTCGGAACATGAATTACGACAGGAACCCGAATGCCCCGGAAGCTGAATGGCGTCATTACTTACGAGGGTGTCTTCGGTTCCCACAACGACCGCGAACAAATGAAAGAAAAACATTTTTTGAAGAGGAATAAGAAGAAAATTTCTCAAATACGCATTTCACTTCAACCATGATTCAGCATGATTTATTCAGTCGTACAGTGCAATCAGTTTCCCTTTCGATACTGAAAGGAAGGAAGCAGACAAATAAGGTCAAAGTTGGAGTCCAACGAGAACTTGGAATGTGCAGTTCAAAGATTCCCTCATTTACGATATAAAAATCTCAACATGAATTTGCTCAAGTGTCTCATAAAATCACCTCAAACCTGTTCCCGAGTAATCAATGCATTTAAATTGGCATTGAATATTCAGACGCGTCAATTTGAAATTTTCAGAAGAGAAAAGTGACGAAATCGATCTTTTTCGGAGTACTGTACAGTACTTGAATTCTCGGATAAAGAGAGCCGCAAAATGTTTTCAAATCGGAGAACCAGTCAAAAAAAACCCCTCATACTTTTCATGAAAAAAATTAGAAAACTCAGATATGAGGTAGAAATATTTTTTTTCGAGCGGCCCCGGAAATTTAATCGAAATTTTGCACTCTGGAATAGCAGCTTCTAAGACGAGTGGAAACAGCAGGGAAATCGAAAATATTCTGGCGAGCAAAAAATAAAAACAACAACAATAAACTCGATTATGCACAAAAAACGCGAAAAATCGGTTGAATCCGTTGTTCGCTAAAATCCTCTGCGAGGAATTTGCTTCTATCGCTCTCATTGTTTTTTTTTTTATGAAAGAAAATACTCTGAATAATTAATCTTCCCTTGAATGGCGAGTTATACACAGTCCATTTGCATGTAACAAGACGAGTTATTATATATTAAGCAAGAAAGACTGGTCAGATTTGAGTCATTTGACAGACAAATGAAAACACATGGTTTAGCTCACGTCAGGTATACTGGGCTTCGAAAATATAACTCACCAGGACGTGTATCAACGGCTGGGACAATTGAAAGAGTTTCTTTTTGGTTAAATTAATTTCACTGCAAAAAAAGAATGAACACGTACATGTGTCCAGAGCCATTGGTCACGTATACGATCTTCATGCAGCGAGCATCAGGGTTTCTATCACAAGTTTTGCCTGTTGATGAAAAACGACCGATCATTAAATCTTTCTGGAGATTTTTGTCATTTTTCAAAAACCCCGAGTTTCGTATTCCTCAGCTACAATAAACAAAAAAAAATAAAGGGCATGATTTCAGGAAGTTCGGCAATTTTCTTTCGCACGGAATATTACTTTTCTCAGAATGTCTGTAGCCCGGACAGCGTTTCAAATAATTCTAAAACAGATTAATGCTGGAGACTTTCTTTTTGTTTTGAATCGGAAACGAATTCCCGAATACCATCAATTTTCATTTTCTTTTTTTATATATTTTCAACAGCGGCTAACAAAAGAATTAGAGGATGAGGCGATAGTCGAAGAAAATCTTCGAGTGAATCTGAATAATGCGAAAAATAGATTCGGATCAATACCATTTCCTTTTGGCAATTTTTCGTAGAGAAAATGCACGAAGAAATAAAAACCAGTTTTACTGAAATGACATAGTTTTTTATTCCTAATCTTCAATGTATTTCAAAAGGTCAAGAGCATTTTTTTGAAACCCAAAACAAATTTGGAGCACGGAAAAAAGGAAAACTGCATTTTTTTTTAAATCGCGAAGTACTCCTTAGTAAAAATGCGTTAAAAAAATCCTCTCATGTGCGGCTTAAGCAGAAGGTCGTCAGGTAAGCTTGGCCAAGTCCGTCATTTTTAAATCTCGTATAGGTACAGTAATGTAAATAAACCAGTACTGCAGAGTACTTCTGGCGGTTGCTTCTGTCTAATGCAGTCCAATAACAAAAATAAACAGACTCGATCCCTATCACGAGAACATCATCACGTATAATAATAAAAAATTCAGAAAATTAAAAGCATTCATTCCCCTCCCTCGAGATTTCCGGCAGTTTCATGAGCGTGTCAAGGTCAGTGACATTGCAATTAGGACTGACTTAATTGTGCGGAAGAAAACTATGCATTAGTTATAGTTGGCTAAGTGAAGAAGGTGCGCGAGGTAATTTGCGGTCTACAATCAGTCGCGTGAAAATCCGCATTAAAAACTTGGGCCAGAAAATAAAATAGCACTGTCTCTCATTTAATTAGCTCATGTGATGGCATAATTGGCTCATTGTTGAAAGTTTATCCCGAAAATTCCCACAGAAGTCAACGCATCCGATGTAAACTGTACTACTGTATACATGATTTTCTCGCTATTTTAACATTGTGGGCAAATATCATTTCGACCTTCTTTTGTATGGTTGAACTGACGATTTCGAACAAGATTAGGCTAAAATAAACATAAAATTCAGAAATGAACGAATACATTCACCCTTTAGATCTTATAGGGCTTCATCGTAACTACATTTCCAACTGACTCAAGGCGAGAAATTGCTGTTTTCAGTTAAATCTCGTGACTTATTCAGGCTTCTATAGGTTTCACACCATACTTGAAACATTTTCTAAGCAGATCAATCCATGCAGAAACCTCGCAGTTCCAGAAAAAAGCATTCCTTAAATACTTGCAGATGAAAAAATGGAAGCGAGATCGATAAACATGCCCAGGAAAATGATTTCAAATTTGTGGATCATATTTCAGCATATTCTCGAAAATTCTCGCCCGAAGAGAAATATCACGAAAAATCTCCTGAACAAATTACTGCACCAAAAATAAGCGGCGAACAATTGGAGAAAATAAAATTACTGATCCCCTCCTATTCCAGTTTCACTAGAAATTCAACTCCGAGAACATCTAAGCCCGGCTCAAAATAAACCCTCACATAAGCCGATCGCAATAAACTTTTTGTGGCTTCGCAACAGTTTGAAATGTACAGTATATACACGCTTCTCGGAAATGAAATTTCAACGCAGTCCCGGGAAAAACGGCCAATTCCAGTATGAGCGGAAAAGAGAATAATTTATTCCTCGCATCCGATTTATCAACCACACGAAGAATTTTTTACGAACAATGATTACGATATGCTGAAGACAAATAAAACAAATACTCGCATTTTTAATCGTCACGGGTGAGATTTCCAGATTTTTTCAGAAAAATGCAAAAACGCGAAAAATATTGCACCTGGCGTGGCAAAAATTAAAATCACAGCATTCAATAGTCCTACTAAACTACTGTACATTGAGTAATCGAACAACTATTTTTTTCCAATGGAACGGACGTTCAAGAAATCATTTTAAATCTCCAGAAACGAGTTGATCCGATAGAAACTGAAATTATCCGGACTTTTCGACGCGCTCTCAAGCATTTTTGTCGCAACGAACAAAACGTTCCGCGAATAAAAGTGACGTTTGTGAGCAGAATTAATTCAGCGTCTACCTACATAAAATACAAATAAACTTTTCCCTATCTTTACTAAACTGCAATACTGTAGAATTAATGCGTACGTGTGACAATGAATATTCAGCTGATCCGGAAGCGGAAAAGCCCTTCTTTCAGCAACAATCCGAGGATCAGTGCTCCCACACAGTTCTCGGTCACCCCCGCATGACGGAAGCGTTGCACGGAAAAGCGTGAAGTGAAGGACATTGACAGAAATACAATTTAAAAAGTTTCAATTATTGCATGTACATGTAACTGCACTCTTGAAACTGTGTACCGTTTTGATTTCGTTACGGGCCGCACTTCCTTCATTAACAACCGTTTTCAAATAAACCTACAGTACTGCACGTCTGTGCATAAATTTAATAACTTACGCAGCACCGATTTTGAGAATGGTACTAAATGCGGCCTGTATTAATACTCGATATTTGGGCTGACTCAATATAATTTTGAACATGAAACTTACAGTACTGCACGTCTGTGCATAAATTTAATAACTTACGCAGCACCGATTTTGAGAATGGTACTAAATGCGGCCTGTATTAATACTCGATATTTGGGCTGACTCAATATAATTTTAAACATGAAACGGAAATGTCTCGAGTTGAAAATACGTTTATGGAATATGGATCAATAATATAATATTGATGATCATTCACGCAATGCCTAAACCAAAATAATCCCTGATTATTAAACATGTGTTGAATCAAAATGAAAATACAGCAGAACATAATGGAATTCAATAGACGTGCTGAACTTATTTCTGAATATTGAATTTTTTGCTGCGCTTCAGTTGGTTTTTCAACATCAAATGTTTTCCAAAAAATACGATCTGGCATATAATGTATTTTCATGAACACAATATAAAGACACATATAATTTGAGATGGACATTTCCAGTAGGCTATAAGCATTATACTGAATTTTGGGCTTCATGAATGCATGTTCTCCGCCCTGTTTTAGACATTGCAATTACTGCAGTACTCCAGCAGCCAAATGAATTATCTGCACTCGCCAAAGTTGTCTTGCAAAAAAGAAAAAAAGAACTCAGAGATGTAAACTTTCTCTACTTGAGCAATTCCTTGATCTGCACAGTAACTTTTGGAACGCACTTCATACGCGAAAGCAAAACGCGCAGGTCTGGTCTAGGAGCGACTTCTACATGAAACTTCCCGAAAAATGCCAGCATGGTGACTTTCAGTACTCAGAGACTAGATGACGCACGGCATGCATACTTTCGTCAGCATGACGATACCATACGCGGCTTCCGGAAAAGTCGAAGACATGCCATATGCTATGTCTAACTCTTTCCCCTTGGTTCAATCTGAGGAATCGGAAGCGGAAAATCACGGAATTCCGAAAAAGACAGGGAAGAAGGGCAAAGTTATCGCGAATTAAATTCACAAATACACAATTTTGATTTCCGACCACGGTATATACAGTACATCTGCTGTATATCCACACTCGACGAAAGTAACGAAAATACAAATTAATTTTATCAAGGCTAATCTGATCCGAACTCGGCCAACAAACACAAACCTGAGATAACCTCATTTAATAACAATATATTGAAAACATTCAACGAAATTCAAGCTTTATAGATTTACGCAGTGTTGAAAAAATGACGAAGCTCGGGAATGTTGGAAATTTATCGAACTCTGAGAGGACCATCTGGTCACGTTGGTACAAATACGGTTGATTCATTAACCCAGCAGCATTACAGTACTGCGTGATGGAACAACCAAGGTCAGTTTCATTTTCTCCTCACAAAATAAAAGCCCTTCAAAACAAACGATCACCCACGGGAAAAAGTAAAACAAGGTCCCCCGTATAACCTAACGCAGTACAGAGACGAATTCATCAGAAAAAGTAAAAAAAAATAAATAAAATACTTTCGTCGGGTCTTCGACAGAATGGGTCACCTGTGAAAGAGAGAGGGAGAGAGCTTCGTCAAGGTCAAGTTTGGTGACGACTGACGACGAGACCCAGTTTTTCCTCCCCCCCCCCCCTCTGGCTTCGACACGACTGTCGACATAGCCACCAGCATATCACGCGCTTGTATATATTCACTGCCCACGTGGAGTTTCTGTCATCTTCGAGACCCAGTTTTTCCCCCCCCCCCCCCCCTCTGGCTTCGACACGACTGTCGACATAGCCACCAGCATATCACGCGCTTGTATATATTCACTGCCCACGTGGAGTTTCTGTCATCTCTATACTGCATACAGATGCAATTTCTCTGCACATCATGAAGTAGGTCAGCCATAACTACTGTACGGTAATATAAAGTATAGAATACATAGTCGTGCCTCGGATAATGGACTTTTCGCAGCATGACTTCACGTCACTTGCTTACAGCTCCCACGTGGAGTTTCACTGATCCAATATCAACAGGTGGTCTCTCATCTATGCAACAATGAACAATCTTGTCTACAAGAATTTTCTCTGTATATACGAGTTCTCTAAACGAAATTCTCTCTACAAAAAACAATTTTTTTCTGGTCTCTTGAATTTCGTTGTAGAGAGAGTTAACCTCTATAGTGGTGCCCCGGATGATGGACACCTTGCATAATGAACTTTTTGCATCAAGAATTCATATCAAATGCTCCACTACATGTCCGCATGGAATTTTACTGATCTATTTAAAAACAATGCAGTTCTACGTCCATGAAGTAGGTCAACAACAAGTATGACGAAAAGTAGTGCCCCGGATAATGGACACCTTGCAAATAATGGGCGTTTTGCAGCATGAACTCAAATATCAAATGCTTATTATCGTAGCATGTATTTTTTATCCAATCAAAAACGTAATTTTCCGCCTCTAATGTAGATCAACAACAAATACTATACACAGTGGTGTCCCGGATAATGGACCCATCGCAAAATGGACTTTTCGCATCAAGAATTCATATCAAATGCTCACTGCATGTCCGCATGGAATTTTACTGATCTATTTAAAAACAATGCAGTTCTACGTCCATGAAGTAAGTCAACAACAAATATGAAGAAAAGTAGTGCCCCGGATAATGGACACCCTGCAAATAATGGGCTTTTTTCAGCATGAACTCAAATATCAAATGCTTATTATCGTAGCATGTATTTTTTATCCATTCAAAAACGTAATTTTCCGCCTCTAATGTAGATCAACCACAAATACTATACACAGTGGGGTCCCGGATAATGGACCCATCGCAAAATGGACTTTTCGCATCAAGAATTCATATCAAATGCTCACTACATGCTCGCCTGGAGTTTCACCGATCTGTTTAAAAACAATGGGGTTTTACATCCATGGAGTAGGTCAACAACAAATATGACGAAAAGTAGTGCCCCGGATAATGGACACCTTGCAAAAAATGGGCTTTTTGCAGCATGAACTCAAATATAAAATGCTTATTATCGTAGCATGTTTTTTATCCGATCAAAAACGTAATTTTCCGCCTCTAATGTAGGTAAAAAACAAATACTATACATAGTGGTGTCCCGGATAATGGACCCATCGCAAAATGGAATTTTCGCAGAATGAATCAACATCAAATGCTTACTATGCCCTCATGCTGTAGCTTATCTAATACTGTATATTTAAGAACGCAACCCGCCCATGAATTAGGTCAACAACAAAAACAGTACGTATTGGTGCCCCGGATAATGGACACAACACAAAATAAACTTTTCGTTGCACGAATTCACATTAAATGCTTAAAACTAGTGTGAAGTTTAACTGGAGTATTTAGAAACGGACTTTTTCGCCATCAAAGTAGGTCAACCACGAATAATGAGCAGAATGGTACCCCGGATAATGAACTTTTTTTACCATGCTCTCTTGCTTCCACAGCATATTTTTGCGCAGAACAACATGAATCCTCTTCCACATAATCAGTTTAGGTATCGTGATTATCCACCCATCACAGTGAAGTAGCTCAAATATATGATAACTGAAAGTTTAATTTAAAAAGTAAAAGCTCTTAGATATTATTGATTATCTTGAGCAATGCTTTTTTTTCTGTTTCCGACTTTTAATGCTGTTAAAGTATGTATGGTTTTGTGTGCTCAATGTTAATGCATGCATCTAGTAATTTAATCAAGTATAGAGCATGAAGAAGTTTGTGCAAGAATCACAGTATCAAGGTAACCAGAATAGCTTTGCATTACCCTTACGAAACTTTTTAGGGATCCGGAAAAAAAAAAGATGTTACGTCATTTTACGGACTTCTCGGATGATGGATAACGACCTGGAATGGATCTCAAGTCATACATTATGACGCCATGTGTTGAGATGGAAAATTTTTCCTTCCAGCCAAGGCTTCAGAAATGTGAAAATCGTGGCGAAAATGTACGGCAATATTTCACCGCTTAAATTGTATTCTACAGACACGAAGAGAACGTGACGAAGCAATTCAGAGTTGCCCAATTGAGCATCGGAAATTTGCAGCGCGCCCGGCCAACTCAGCGACAATAAAAAATAAGATCAGCGCCAAACGCAAAAATTTTTGCTAATTTAAAAAAAAATTCACGCGGAAATACGGGTGAAAACGCCAGCCATTTCCTCGCTTGATTCTTGACTTTTACTGCAAATTGATCTCGATAAACGGAATGAATTCCACGAGCAATCTGCCAGAATAGACCTTCACTTGGGAAAGAAATCATCTGCGCCGTTTAAAGGTCGTTAAAAATGAGAAATGCGGAGAAAATGGACCATTTCCTCTTCAACCCTTGACGTGAACAGCAAATGGGAAAATTAAACACGGAAAACTCCCCGAAAATTCACATTTAATTCACAAAGGAGGAAATAGAATATAATCCAAAAGATTCCCCGAGATTTCTCCGAAAATTCAGTGCAAAATCTCTTGCGTCAATTAATGATTCGGTCGGTATTTCAGTTAAAATTGGTCAAGTAAGAGCAACTTCAATCTATCAATAGTTCGAGATTCAAAACAAAGAAACACGTTTGATCCTTCCTAAAGCAGATAATGCAGTTTAATTTACCCGGTTCATATACAAACTCATTTAAATATTTTTCTGGCTCACTTTTCTTTGACTTCCAACCACAACTTCAATTTCACAGTTACTTAAAACGACGGGCAATGAACCTGAAGAATTCGACGTTTGTTTATGCTTCGAGATTCGAGAATTACAGTTTCATCAACCAAGGAATAATGCATTTCCAACTGCGATGTAAAAGTACACGTGAGCCATCGTTAAATATCGCGTTTCAACAATAATATGACCGGTCGATCATATTCAAATCTCCCTCCGGAAATGGACTTGTGTTCAATGTAAAAAGGTAGGTTTTATTTTCGATTATAAAGAGAGATAAAATCCAAGTATTAAAGTTCCTGAATATACCTTGAATCTGCTTTGACCCAGTGTTTTGTATAAAACTTCAAGCCGGAAAAAAAACCGCGGATCAGTGAAAAAAAAAAGCATTCATCACAAGGAAAAATTATCGACAAGAAAGAAAGAAAAAAAATGAGCGCCCCAATTTCCTTCGCACAGTAAATTTCATCATTCCGCTCATTATAAGCCCCCATAAATATTATCATGCCCTTGAATGGCACCAACGACAATTCATAACCCAGGAGAAAGGTTTTTAACCACATAAAAAAAGAGGTTCACAAACGATACCCATTTCCAGTCTTATATAGCAAGGATTACCAGTACTGAAGTACACATGAAAAGGGTCGCATGCTTGTTTTTTTTTTTAAGAAATGAATAATGACACGAACTATTTGTCATTCAAGTATAACGCTCACACGTGGGTGGCGCTCAGTTGTCCTAACGCTCAATCTTACTTATTGGCGATCATTTGAACCCGCGTCACTTGACAAAAAGCATATCGAAGCAAGATTGAAATAAAAATCTTGGAATAGGAACTGGATTTGGTTGTTATTTTACCTAAAGAGAGGAGAAAATGTTCAATTATCTGGAAAATAACACTCGCGAGAAAAGATCAGGGCTTACGAGTATTTTCGGATGTGGGTCTTAGATTTCCGAGACGTGTCTGAGAATATTGCTGGGGTTTATTAGTGATTTAATCTAGTTTTAAAATACAGTACTGTACATTTAAGAAGTGAGACCCCGATATGCGGACACCCCGACATATGGACGTTTCGACGTAGGGACACTTAACCCCCCCCCCCCCCCCAAATCTGGCCCAACATTGGCTCGAGATAGGAACACTTTTCTGGCATTCTCCACAAAAATAAAAAAGTTTTATTTTTTACTTTAGATATCTCAGACAAATCGAGCTATTTATGTTCACAAAAATTTGAAAATATTTCAATATAAATTCAATACTGTATAATTCACAATAAAAACAATCTGATTTTGTGCTTCTTTTTTCAGAGCTTTTTTTTTTCATCTTCCGTGCAACATCACAGCAAGACTTATTCTTGTTCTTTGCTTGTTGGGCTCCTTTTTATGCGAAAATATCAGATTCTATGAGGTTTTCATCTGCACTGTTGTTACCTGTAACTTGAAGTTGTGGGAAACAATTTTTATAAATTTTTTTTTGAAAGGCTTATTCCCAATTTTTGACAAACTGGACAACCGATTAAATACGTTTGCACGGAAGTCTAAAAGGGAAAACGAGGGTTGAACATGCAGACGATCCGACATCGGGACAAGGTCCAGATACCAATTACGTCCGCATCTCGGGGTCCCACTTACAATTCGTGCTCTACATTCATTCACATGTTCTTTCTTCGCAGTGCCTTTTACGTATCGAATGCGATTAATGAAAATGAGTGAGTCACAAACGCCGCGTCCAAAGAACTAAGGTTTTTTTTTTCTTGGCTTGCGTCGTCCCTTCAATTCAAGGGCGCATGGCGACATTCCAGACGACTTCTGGGTTCTTCGGAATCCGCATTGCGGATGATTATCAATTAAAAATCAAATCTTGAAGACGTTTTAAAAGCACCTCTTCCTATACATAACACGATTCTGTACTGATACTGATCCTTTATCGGAAGTCACGTAATCCACATCAGCCGATGCGATTCATCCGCATGTGCGTATTATTATAGTTGTTTATACAACGCTTGTTTATTTTCGAATAAAGTCACGATAAAGCATTTCTCCGTCGTGATTTCCGCTGGAAAGGAAACCATGCATGCGATTATAAGTTGTACCAGTATTTTCGAAAGAAATTCGAACGAGGAAAACGAAAAGTGCTCAAGGATAATTTGAGATTTTTTCAGAATAGGGCGGATTTTACGCTTATGAAAAAGTTTTTGTATTCGGTTTTAGAGATGTACAGTATTGGAAATTCACGAGTAAATAATTATAGTAGATTAAAAAATTAATCTAAAAAACCACGTTTTTCTAAATTTGATCCGGACAAACAAACGGACAAGAAAGCAAGTTAATAAAAATGTGTTAATTAATTAATTAAAATAATCAATGAGCTCCGTTTGGAGAGGATTCATGAAATACGAAAATAACTGCTCAAACACCAGGAAATCGATTTTTAAAAATACAGTACTGTATATCACGATTATCTTTTCTTTTGAATGGTACGGTTTTTGTCTGATTTATTCTCTGAGACTTGATCTATTTTCCTCCATTAAAATACTCTATTGGCCATAACGTAGTTTTTAAACGGATTTTTTTTGAGTACAGGTACAAATATAGGGAATGAGATGGAACATATAGAAGTCAGGAATAGCTTGAAATTTTTTCACGGAATATTTTGTACATCTTCGCTGTCAAAAAAAGGAAGAAGTCCAGGCAAACTTTAAAACTGATACGAATTACCCACAGCTTTCTGAGTCTTTCGTTTGTCATTCGAATTCCTTCAGAGTAAAGACGAGGAAGAACAGTTTGACGACAGTTCCCTGAGGTACTTTAAATCTCAATGTTTGACAGGTACTTCAGAAATTCCGGTAGATAAGCAGTCTTAAAATTTACTCCTACGTCCTGTACATGGAATGCAAAGCTCACCACAGAAAGAAAAAAAAACTTCCTTGTGTAACAATGGGGTTCTGAACATTTGCTGACCTTCGAGTGATCGAGTAGAACGATTGAAAAAAAAAAGGAAAAGTTGAGGTCCATTCTTCCCGATTTTTTGTTCGTTCAGAAGCGTAATCATACAAGACTCTATTTCAACCTTGGGAAACTGAATAAATTAGCCCTTGGAAATTTGACTTGAGCTACATTTTTTATTTTCATTTTCAATAGATTTTTACTGCTGGGGATAGGCTCGAAAACGTATCCTTTGGTCAGCAATTATATCATCAAAGAAGTACTTCTAACCGTTATTTCAATACATCGAGGACCTTGAATCAACAATACGTTTCGAACTCGAAAATGAGAAGCCTTGAGTTGTGATTAACACGATCGCACTCAACAATTATCCACATGATGGTCTTGACAATGTACCTTATGGCATATTTTAGCTCCTTGCAAATCTGTCACTTATCACATAAATGGCAAACTGGATTCTATTTTAATTAAACTAAGACGGTCTGATTGCAGAACAAAGATGTAACTTCATCATCTGTTCCTGGCAAAAAATGAAAAATAAATTGGCTGATTTCAGCCACAATATCCTAAAATTTCTTCAAGTCGGCTGATTACGGTATATACTCATGCCTCATTTATTAGTTTAATTTCATGATCATCTTCGAACACGATCCCAATATTTATATTCTTGTGCCCTTGAAATGGAAATTTTTTAGAGTTTTGTCAGGAGCATGCCTTTCACTTGCGAATTCATAAAGCACCACAAAATATAGTACGCCATAAAATAGAATAAGCGCCGCGATCCTTTGGGCCAAGTTTTATTTTTGGCAGGAAATGGCGACTTACGCAAATATTCTAGTAAATGCGGGTACAAGATAAAATTCTGGATATCACTATACAGTACTGAACAAAGATTAACGCCCTTAAGCCTCAGTCTGAATATAGCACGAATTTTCTAATTCGCTTCGTTTTCTAAAATAAATCTTGTTCTTTTCGTGGATAATACTGCACAGTTGAAACACGAGCTTCACACGTTCTTATAGTTTTTGGTCCCACACTTCATCCTCTAAAAATGAAATCTCGTTATTTTTACTTTTTTAGGCAAGTTCCATGTATAAAATTCAGGAAAAGGTTCTCAAAAATCATTGTGTTTTTTATTTTCGAATTCCAAAATTCGGTATTGCGTTTACTCTGCCCTTCATTTACGAAAATAAAATCCCGCTAAATAAGCAGGAACTTCGAAATTTCCCGGCACGGTCAGCGGATTTGACGAAATGGTAACACTGCCATCCGCATTAAGCATACGTCAATGGCCAGATGGGCCAGATGACTTCTTCCAAATCATCAAATTCACGGATTAACCAAATAATACAATCATTGGAAGTACAGTCCTGTAATTCTGTGGAGAAGAACCACGGTTATTCAGAGCAATACCGTGATTATTTGCGCAAATGATCAGAATCAGGAATCATTTAAAACTTGGAAAAATGAATGTAACGTAGGTAAATTTATTGTCAGCATTACAGTGATGTTCAGTGATTTCATTGATTTGAATCGACCTTCAAATGAAGTTCAAATTTCATTCCACGATGAAAATTATGCTCGGAACACGCTTATCTTCAGAAAACAAAAACAAAAACACGGAAAATTCTTTTCGATTCCCGGTGATTTAAAACTGAATAAAAATCATCTTTGAATCCAGGGAATAAAGTAATCGTCTCGGATCCTTTTTTTCTAATTTGATCTCTTTTCAAAATGAAATTTTAGTAATACCCCTTCGTACACAAAACTTCAACCACTCGGTTCTTCATAAAATTTTTTTTTTCAAACTAGGAAAGCCTAAGCCTTGGAAACGTAAATTTAAAATTTGGCTCCGCAGCGAAAAGCTGCTCAATACACGCTTATCTTCCTCACCTGACGGGTGAAAAAAAAGCATGGAAACCGCGTTCCGATTTCCAGCAAGGAGGATATCAAATTTCAGACCAGAAAAAAAAATGAGAAGAAAAAAGAAAGAATAAATAAAAGTAAATATTTCTTTCCTCCGACAAAGTTTTACCTGCGACTCGGAGACACGGCCACATGGCGACTCGTGGCGCCCAATATCGACGACAGCGACACCCGGTACGACGACGACGAGTTGCTCTGCTGCTCCTGCATCGCCGCCGTCGACGACACAGTCAAAGCCGCCACGGACGACGAAACTTCGCTGGTCGACACCGACGAAACCCGCTTCGCGTCACTCGTCGTCAGATTGTACAATCTCATCGCCGACTTTTTGAAATGTGTACGATCTATTTTTCTAGCTCTCTCCAACAACCCAGAAAGAAACTCTAATGCCACACACGAATCCCGCTGGTGCCCCGGGGGCCGAATAATTCGCCTAGAATTTTTTTCCCACGCTGCGAAAGGCTTACTGCTGCTTTCGATAACAGGGAGGCAAGCAAAAAAAAAAAAATTCAGACGAGAGAAGAAAAGTAGATAAACTTTGCAATAAACTCATGATGATGGACGAAAGTTTTTCCACATTCAATGTGAGATCAGTGAGGACCAAGTTCTTTGTCACGGAAATTATCTCATTCGAGTCATCACCAACTGAGATCGTGAAATAGCAATGAAAACAGTCTTTCACAAATTCCGAATTACACGCGCAATAATCTCTGCGCATTTTAACTTACGATTTGGCAGCAGAAAAAAAACTGTTATATCAAGAATGCTTCCGGGTTGTCCCGAACAAAGTCCGCACACTTTCTCATTTCTGCTTTTTTGGTCTTGTCAGCTTCCTGTGCTCAGTTGCGTTCATGCTCTAAACGTAGTTTGAGTACTGTATGAAATGGTACTGATACACTACTAAAAAATAAAAAAACTTTTAAATTGGGACCCGAGCTCACTTGGTGGAATTTTCCGTGGGACCTCTCCATAGTTAGGTCTCGTTCTAATTGTGCTGGAAAACACTGCAGCATTAATAATTGCTTCAATACCCCATTTACTCGAATACCACCTGCCATTGAGTAAGACACGCACCTGGGGGTTTTAACTAAAATTTTTGGAAAATTTTTATCCTCGCATAAGAAGCGCGCACCTCAGTTTTCGGTTACCGAAATTCTTATTTGAAAAACTGTGTTGGGTGAAAATGTGAATTAAAGCCCCAATGAAGAATCGAATTCGAACACAATTTTTTGTTTTATACAAATATTAGTACGGTAATCAAGTAAGTACTCTAAAAAATTAAAAGTGAGGAGAATACAGCAGTTTTAAATTTTGAANACAATTAAACTAATCGTTCGAATAATTTCGAAAAATTGAACACGAAAGATTCAAATGCGTTACCGACGTGTATTTCAAGTTATACCTCAATTTCTCCTCACATCATGAAAGAACATATTTCTTCAACACAGGATTTCAGATTATTTATTTCATGAATAATAAATCGCTCAGTTCATTCTTAGCCTTCAACGACTATTTCCATTCCTATTCTCATTCTTGTTAAACTGAAACTCTTATAATTCGTCCACGGAATTTTCTCATAAATTTCAAATCATCGATATCATGAAAATTGCTGACGCTGGAAGCGATATTATAGATTTAACCAATAATTTATGCGATTTTTAATCGAGAAAATTACTAAATCTTCCCAGCATTCATTGTGAGACTAATGAAGATCAAATTCTCTTCATGGAAATCATTTCGAGAAGCAACGGAAAGGCATTATGAAATGACCAAAGCATAGTTTTACAAATTTTGAATTAAACTATTGAGCGAATTTTGCGAAAATCCCTAACGTATTGGAAACATAAATATCAAGCATAATTTATGCTCAATATGAAAAGAAAATAGTTGACATGTTGAAAAACATGAAATAAAGGACGCGTGCTTATTTCGTGGAATTCTCCGCGGAACTTTTCAAGTCATGCCTTCGCATGACTCAATGTTCTCAGTCAGGGAAAAAAATGTAGAAGTTATATTTGTAGGGATTTTATCACATTTTCTTGCGCTTTCATTTCTAATCTGTGTTCCGCCTTGATGTGGTGCACCAGTGTGTGCTATTTATTTTCTTATCCAAGAAAAATCAGCTTTTAATTAAATTATTCCGCGGAATCGGCGGGAAAATTTTCCTTTAAAAAATTATAAGGTCAACTTCTTGAAGACAAGGTCGCATAGCATGTTGCCAATTTGTTAAAGCATGTTTTGGTTTGAAGCATAAAAAATAAAATAAAAGCTAGGAGGAAAGTCCCCACGCGTTTATGCTTTTTTGGTTTTGTCACCTCTGCACTCAGTTGTAATGCCCTAAACGTAGTTTCAGTACTGTAGTAAAAATGTATTCAACAAGTTGAGGAGATATCAATCATGGCAGTGGGCGCACTTTCCGAACCACTCTATAAATCAGCATTTTGCACGCACATATTAAACGCCATAAATTTCCAAGGCTTTAAAAAAAATATAGTCGAAACCGGAACCAGGTGCGCCATATTTTTCCTATATTGTGAATACGATTATGACGGAATCCATAATAAGAGAAAGAAAGCAGTCCCATATTCAGAGAAAAAAACTTCAAAACATTCTTCGAGTGCTTGAATCCTTCCGAATTGAAGCACGAATGAATACTGTACATGATAAGAGAAAGAAAGAAGCCCCAGATTCCGAAAAAAATGGTTTTAAAAACATTCTTCGAGCTCTGATTGAATCCTTCCTTGACAAAAGGCAGGAACACATGATAAGAGAAAGAAGGAAGTCCAAGATTCCGAAAAATATTTTTGAAAACAATCTTCGAGTGTTTGAATCCTTCACACTTAAAACACGAAAACACACTTTTCACAGTAACAGTGAATATATAATGAACAGTGAAGAGTACTTAAGGTGGGGGAAAAAAAAGGCAGCGAGATCCACAAGAAAGCAGGGGCATCGACAGAATGTTATTCACTCACTCACTCACTCACTCACTCACTCACTTACTCACTCACTGCAAGAAGCCAAGAACACAACACCAGCTCAACACTATACCCAAGACTTAAGGGAGCAGCAAGTAACCGTCGTCTCGGGTCCTGATTCTCACAGTAATTACGCGAACTTCGCCCCGAAAAAAAATAATAAAAATAAAATAAAAATAAGGCGAGCCAGAACAATGAAGAATCCACCAGCAGCAGTGCGATACGAACGCTCACGCACACTCCTGACCAATGAGAATTATTTTTCCTTCCTGTTACCTTTTTTTTTCTTCTTTCGCAGTAAAAACGTGCGCGGGAACAACCGAGTTTTGCGGGGCTCTTCAGGCTTGCCAACGAAGCACCAACCCTCGGAGCGATCAAACAAATTAAACCTTTTTTTATTTTTAAGGATTAAATTGACTGTTTTGTCATCATACGGTGCTTCATTTAAAAATAAACAGAAAAATAAACGAGTCTTTTCGTAGTCAAGCAAGATTAAAAAAAAAATTTCAGTGAAACTAGGGCAAGAACAACCGAGTTTTGCGGGGCTCTTCAGGCTTGCCAACGAAGCACCAACTCTCGGAGCGATCAAAAAAATTAAACCTGAATTTTAAACGTGAAAATTGACTGTTTTGTCTTGATACGGTATTTCATTTCGAAATGTATTTTCACGGAAATCAAATCTCCGCTCCGCAAAATAAAAGGAAACGAGTCTTTTTGTAGTTGTGTAAGATTTTTCAAAATAATATTTCGCAGTGAAAGTTGGGCGAGACTAACAAGAGTTTTGCGTGACTCCTCAAGCTTGCCAACGAAGCACCAACTCTTGGAGTGATCGAACAAATCAAATCTTTGTTTCTTAAACATAAAACTGACTGCTTCATCATAATATCATTTTTTCTCGAAACTTATTCTCAGTGAAATCAAACCTCCGTTTCACAAAATGGGTGCTTTTTTTTTTGTACGTCATGTATGATTTTTGCACTTTTATTTCGCAGTGAAACATGGGATGGAATAACCAATTTTTGCGGGCCTTTCACACCTGTCAAACGAAGCACAAACTCTTGGGTCGATCAAAAAATCCAAACCTTCGTTTCTTAAAATAAAATTGACCATTTCACAACAAAATTTCATTTTAAAATTTCTTTCTGAGTAAAGCTGGCGCGGGAACAACCGAGTTTTGCAGGACTCCTCAGGCTTGCCAACGAAGCACCGAAGAGTGATCAAATAAATAAAACTTTGCTTCACGAAAAAAAAGGGTTCATCGCACGATGGGATAACGTTGTAAATCTCCGCTTCATAAAATGGGTACATTTCTTTGCGAAAGTATGCATAATTTCCAAAATTATATTTCGCAAGGAAACTTGGACGGAAATAATAGCAGCGTTTTGCGGGACTCCTCAGACTTGCCAACGAGGCACTAGCTCTTGGATTAATTATAAATTTAAACCTTCATTTCCTAAAATAAAATCGATCATTTCAAAACGAAATTTATTTTTCTTTCGCAGTAAAACTCGCGCGGGAAAAACGACTTATTATCGGGATTCTTTAGGCTGCCAACGACCTTCAGTAACAACTATTATTGGAGTGATCAATAAAAATTGAACCTTTCTTTTCTAACATGAAATGGACTGTTTCATCATGATCCGATACTTCATTTCGAAATTTATTTTCAGTGGAATCAAACCTCTGCTCCATAAAATAAAACGGAACAATTCTTAGCGTCGTTACTATGAATTCCAAAATTGTATTTCGCAGTGAAACTTGGGCGGGATTAACAAAGTTTTACGGGCCCTTCACACTTGTCAACGGATCACAAACCCCTGGGCTGATTAACAACATCAAACATTTGTATTCTAAAGTAAAATCGACTTTTAAATTGAATAAATTTCATTTTGAAATATCTTTCGCAGTGAAACTTGCGTCGAAAGAACCGAGTTTTACAAGCCCTTCTCACTTGACACCGAAGCCCAATTTTCTGGACGGATGAACTGAATCAAACATCATTAAATGAACTGTTCAATGATGAAATTCCATCTTATTTGTCACGCAGAGAAACTCGAGCGGGGGAAAAAAAACGAAGTGTTGCCGTTACTTCAGGCATGCCAACGGAGCACAACTTCGGGCTGATTACCGATATAAAACCTCCGTTCTTTAAATTACAGTATAAGAAAACATTTAAAGTATTTGCGCAGTCATACACAAAATTGAAGGAAATTGTATTTTGCGGTGGAGTTCGATCAGGAACAAGTAATAGCCGAGGTTTGCGGTCCCTCCGGACTTTGCCAACGGAGCCGCACCAACACTTGGAGTGATCAATAAAATCCAACTTTCGTTTCCCAAAATAAAAAGGGTTCATTGAACCACAGAATAATGTGGCATCGTCCACCGAAATTAAAGTGTTTATTCGAATAATGGACTTTTTTTCGCACAATGGGCCGGGAGTGTGACCGATTTTTTGCCTCGGGTAGGTGACCCTTCCGCGGTTAATAATAAAACTGTACTGCACTGCGTGAAACGGAAATACGTCCAAAAACGGAAATATTTTCGGAGATCTGGACGCCAGAATGATTTTTCAAGAAAATCAAGTGCTTTCTACGATTTTTGAAATCATCACGAGCATTTTATCGCTCTGAAAATTTGCAGTTATTTCGTGTTGAACACATATTTAATCAAGAATATATACAGTACCGAAAGAAACTTTTCGATGGGTCTAAAACGAATATAAACCTTGATTTCAAAAAATTGTACCAACACCGACAACCTTGCAGAAGACATCAATAAAAGGTCAGTTCAAAATAGCTCTTTATTCTTTATTTTAAAAAAAAGTTACTTTAATTCTGACGCTAAAAATACTGCAGTACATCTAAAAATGAAAGAAAATTAATACAGCTGAATACCATATAAGAGAAAGGGTTCGTCCAACGATCTTAAACTTATAAACGAAACAAATCGATGAGAAAGTCATAATGAAATACACGACACGTATAACATTGTATGGCAGATTTCAAGTTCATTATCTCTTGTGGTCTACTTTTTATTTTATTTCCCTAAAGACAGATGGATGCGCTTTCTCAATGAAAACTCGGAATTCTGTTGTCATATTTATGGGTTTTAGGGATCTAAAGATAATTTGTCTCCGTTTTTTTTTTTCAACACAAACATCACGTTTCCGCCAAACGTGTCGTCGATGGTGCTGGAATTCATGATTTTAAAATTGGCATCTTTCGAATCAGGAAGCACAGCATAGAGTTTGCTTTTTGAGTCAGATTCATTTTCTGATCAAGCCATAAAACTGTGAGCTTACCTTCTTGGTTATCTTCGGCAACTTTGAAAAACTTACTAAATTCTCGAACATGCGTATCGACAGCCTATTGTTCGCAACGAAAATGAGGACTGATATTTAAGTTTATTTACGGCGGGTTTTCTCAACCTTTGCACTCTAGGTTATTATTATTTTTTTATTTTTTTTACAACAGAACTCCGCGGCGCAACCCTTCGTGAAATTCGATTTCCGCCATTACGCCACTATACAACTTAACCTATACATTTTCTCTCGCATAACAATATCTGCAAAAATTTCAAAATCCTTATCTTCACAGGAATTCTCGAGTTTCACATCTTACACATAATTTCTGGGTCGTAAATTTCGATTACAAATATTATTCCAATCCCGCTTCGGAGCAGATGTGGAATCCTCACAGAGTTCCATATGGAGAACAAATTCAGAACCTCCACTTGACTAAAACTCTTATAGCTGAATTTATAATACAGTAAACATTTTCAATTTCTAAAACTGGGAATTTGATTTTCCTCGCCAGAATGTTGATATTATCAGAAATAAAGGAACGGCTTGTATACCTTGACCCACAATGTTACCCTATGATCAACCAATTATCCGACCTGATCGCGTTCTCCAGGAAATGTTTTCATCATTTATAAAACGAGTCCAGACCACTCTTCAATTTTCTGGAGCTGTAACAAGATATTCTGATGGAATTAGACTTTCGGAACAAATAAGGCACATCGTCATCTTCCCGAATATAGCCTGAGTTTTACTGTACAAAAAATTCAGTTAGTTCCGTAGTGGATTGAACAGAAATGACTCGACCGTTTTGTGCCTCTCGGATAGTCGTTCACATTTCGGTAAATCGAATTTTATTTTTAACGTAACATA
>CAJPEX010001361.1:38353-60007 GCA_905338405.1 Notodromas monacha | reverse complement strand
TCATATCCTCCCAGGAGGAAATTTTAATGAGGCTCAACTGATCAGTCAATTTCTTGACTTCCTCATTATCTGAGGCTGACCAAGGATTGCCCGTAAGGTTGTTTAAGAAATTAAGAATTTCAAGAAGTTCAGGTTTGAATCTTTTAAGTTGAAGCTGACTATATTCATCATCAGATATTTTGATGACTTTATCAATCTTCATGATTATGTTACAGAGCTTCATAAGCTCAGTTGTTGGGTCTTGATTCTCTTGTCCAATTATGGAAGAATCATTAGAATTCGTATCTTCCTCAGAGAGAGGAGTTGGAGGCCTCCTTGGGGTATTTGGAGGTCTTCCAGGTTTTCTTTTATTCTTTGTTGATACAACTAGAGGTGGAGAACCAGCAGTTAGTCTTAATTCTTGTGTCTCTTGGTTTCCCAGAGGCTCAGAGACAACCAAATTTGGTTCACTTTCTGGGTTAGATCCCCCAGGGTTCTGGGCTGTGGGTTGCCTGGTTACAGGCCTTTCAGTCCTCATTTCTGAGGGTGAGAAATGGTCAGAGAAGATTTTCGAAATTTTCCTAAAAGGTTTCGAATATTATCTTCTGTTTTGGTAAGTATCTTTCACTCAAAAATTTTCAATGATTTACAGGAATCTTTCAAAGAATAATTTTCAAAAAATAGGACTGGAGTTATTTCACAATACAAAGGAGATTAGAGTTTTGTAGACTCACAAGAAAAAACAGCTTTAAACAAGTTTTGGTGTCACTGAAACAAGGAGAATACACAGACAAAGTTTTTCAGCACAGAGAAGGTTTTCTGAATGCTCAGATAATTTTATTCACAGAGTTGGGACTTTTCAAATATATTCACAGAGGTTTTGGAAAAATCCCTTCTTCAAATTCTGACAGGAATTCAGAAAGGACACCCAATTGATTTTTAGCACAAAAAATTGCCTTATGTGCACAGGTAATTTTATTCACAGGTTTAGATAAAGTTTTTAGCAGTGGAAGTCTTTCAAGGATTTTTTGAACTTAAATTCAGTGAACTTTCTCAAAGAAAAAAGTCTCAAAAGTACCGTAGATCAGAACCACGCTCTGCTACCACTTTTTTGTAAGGTTTTAATTCTAGAGTGAATTTTTTCAAGCCTTACACCTTGAATTTCTTATTTAATGTACAGCAGAGTCTTGGAAAGCAAAATTCAGATTGATTGAATAAAACACAGTAATTGGTCGGGCGCGAACCGACCGGGATTTCTCCCAACTAGCGCAGACCTTTCTTTTCNGATTGATTGAATAAAACACGGTAATTGGTCGGGCGCGAACCGACCGGGATTTCTCCCAACTAGCGCAGACCTTTCTTTTCAGAACAAACAGTACAGGGTATTAAAATTGGCACAAAAGATATAGTACACAACAAACAGTAAAAGGCTTCACATACACACACACTCAGTCACAGGTTATGGCGAATATTCTCAAAGTCTTTGATACAACAAGTTTTCCAGTAATGGAAAGAATAAAGGGAGAAGGATCTCAAGTCAGATTTTTTCAGTAAAAGGCTTCACATACACACACACTCAGTCACAGGTTATGGCGAATATTCTCAAAGTCTTTGATACAACAAGTTTTCCAGTAACGGAAAGAATAAAGGGAGAAGGATCTCAAGTCAGATTTTTAGGGAGTCCTTTTGATTTGAATATTTCCAGTGATGGAAAAAATAAANAATATTTTGGTGACAGGGAAGAATAAAGGGAGAAGGATCTCAGGTCAGATTCTCAGGGAGTCCTTTTGATCTGAATATTTCCAGTGATGGAAAAAATAAAGCAGGGTCTCAATCACTCAGAGAAACAAGGTACAAATGAAATACACAAAGGGGACAGTGATGGGACTTGAGGAGAGTTCCCGAATTTCCTCAGAGTTCCTTTCTCAGATATTTTCTAAGTCCGCAAATGTGTCCCGAAGTTTTCTCAGAGTCCAAAGACTTTTCTCAAATTTTTGTTAAGTTCGTAAATTCCGAATTTGTGTCCGACAAATTAGCTCAGAGACTCTCAGGATTCGACTTACTGTTTGTTGCGTCAAATTCTGAGGTTTTATGTGTTTTTGCGCCAGTTTTTTGGCGGGCAAAACTTTTGGGGTGGCAAGTTCAAAACACCAGGTGGTGGCGTCTGTTGTCAACAAATTTTGCAACTTGATTTTTACAGCTCTTTTACAAGGTTCAGTGCATGTTTTCCCGAGTCGTCGTAAATGGTTTTCCCGTCACCGGGTGTCTTTTAGTTGTATCGCGTTTCGGGATTTTTCGGCAGAAAAATAATATCCCAGAGGATTGACTTGCACAAGATTTTGACAGCGCGACATCGTTTTGCTTTGAAAGACGAATCGTTTCTCGAGAAATACAAACCGATTTAGGACGCGCCTTGCCAACAGCTGGCCAATTTTTCGCGATTCTTGAGGGGTTGAATGACCCCTGAGTTCTGAGAAGGGTGGATATCCTTTCGCAAAAGAGGGGGGGATGTCTCTTTCGGCGATTGTTTTGTCCCGATTTCGGGAGTTCTTTTCTTTTCTTTGGCGAGTTGGTTTCGCCGATTTGTCTTAATTTTAGCAGTCACCCCAGTTGCTGGCGTTTTCTTCCTTATCTCTCGTTTGTTTCGGCGCATCTCGGGATGCGCCGATTAAATTACATTTTCGGCTTCTTTGGCGCCTCTTTTTATCTTTGAACGTCCCATTTCTGGGGGATTTTTTCGGTTTCTTTGTTTCTAATAGTTTTCCGCGCATTCAAGAAATGCGCGGATTGAATTGCGCGTTGGCATGTTTCTTTCAGATTTGGTTTCAAAAAGGGGAGTTATCAAAAAATTTCGTACACAGTGAATTTGAGTTATGATTCGATCATGTGGATGTTTTTATGGCCGTTTGGGACTTTGAAATGCATTCCTGAAGCACTGATTTTACTCCATGCTGTCTGTTGTGTTCTGAACTTGTGAGTGTGTGCTGTTCAATGAAACTTTGTCATATTTCCTGATACAGTGCAGTGCCTGTTTTTATGACCCCAGTGAGAAATGTCTTGTGATAAGACGGTGGAAAGCTCTGGAATGTTGCATTGATTTTTTTTTGCTGGTCTGTAGTACAACTTTTGATTGTAAAAATCATTGCTGTAAATAACCCGAGATCATGAGATCTCATTTTTACAAACTCACAGTATGCTGTGTGAATAGGATAAGGAGTGGTTTTCTGATGCCTTGGATTTGCATCAGGAAGTAAGTGCCTGTCAAATGTGATGGATAGTTATTCTAGAATCATTCTCCAAGAAACAGAGTTCAGGTTTCTTTTAGAAATCCCATGCCATACTTTAATTTCATCCTGCATATTAATGGCATGATTCATTTGCAATTCAACTTGAAGGCGTGATTGACATCAGCAAACCAATGTATCACGGCAAGAATAAGCCAGCGCAGTATTTTGATCGAACGAATCTTAACAACACCAAGATCATCAGTTCTTTGAAGAATCAGGCGCGATTTCTGTTTTGAAAAAATACTCTGGTGTAAAAAATCACTTGAAAATTTATTCTTCAGAAAATAAACACAGCTGCAGATGATATCATTGATGGTCGACTATTTTATGGGATTTTTTTGTGACGAGATCAGTCCCCCAAAAAAAATATGTTGATGTACCGGTCATGTCAAACATTTTCCCACTATTCTTTCCTTTCCATTGTTAATGTGTATCATCATAACTCTGTTTCTTGATCCCAAAAAAATTATGTTACTATTTCTACTCATTTAATTCTTCGACTTCGACTACTAACAGCAGTCGAAGATCTCGATTGCTTTTTATCAATAACTAGCACCTGTAAAAACCAGACATGATTCACACTCACTCGGATCTTAGTTATTGTTAGTAATTTGGAGAAAAACACGGAGAGAAATCATTCAAAAATCATGTGTTTCTGATGATGTACAGTATATATTGAAGAATATGAAAGACTCAGGTTTCCATCAAGTTTTTGTCTCGAATTATTGATTCACCCTATTTTGAATGACGGACTTAGTGAGTTTTTTTGGCAAATCATGCTGCCGATTTCTTTTTCAGGAGACAGAAGCTCGTTCTTTCGATTGTCTTTGGTTTAATTTATTTATCTCTCAGTTTGTATTTATGATTTGAGATTCAAGAAGTTGGGGTTCAAGAATTCTTACTGTCACGGACATTTGTTGAAGTGAAACCAAAGGTCAATGCATGAAAACCATTTATAGTTTACTGTAGTTTACAAATGAGAATATACCAGAAGAGTAAACTCAATAAATGCCATTTGTGGCAAAGAGACAAAAGCAAATCAACAATTCTTTTAAGAGTTTTGGAGTGAACAAATTAGCTTGCAGATATGATAGACGTCTCCTCCTCACATGATCAATCAATTTTTTTTTTGCCTGCAGCATTCCGAACAGTCGGAATCAAATCATCATTTCTTACCATCATCATGGAGCAGGAAAACATATTTTGTAAGGAAATCTATCCGTGACCAGGAACAGGTAATTAATTTGGAAAAGCTCCATTTAAAATCAGTTGGATGTACAAAAAAATCCTTTTCGGGTGTGAGAAAAAGATGTTGAATACAATAAAAAGTGTCTCACACAAAGTTGATTGAACAAAAACTTGATGGATATGAAAAACTTGATCAGAAGATAGAGATTCAAAACAAAATGTGATATGAAAGTGTGAACCTTCTGAATGAGGAAACAAATCAATTAGAAGATGAAAACTCAGTAAATCAGCCGGGCTGTGGCCAGGACAAGTAGTACTAATATAAAGAGTTGTAATTTTTTGTAGATGAACACTGGTTAAGGTTTTTGGAATGGTGTGTATGAAGCTTTTCTGCACAGAGATCTGCTCAGGTCAGCAATTTGAATGCAGGTGTTCAAATCATCCAAAATTTGGAATTCAGGAAAGGAAGAGTTGAAGGACGTGATTAGAAATATATTCAGGAATGTCCTTGCTGGGCCTGGGAACCAAACTTGGGTTTGGTTCTCAGGCTCCAGCAGAAGCTGCTACATTTTCTCAAGATTTATGAAACAGAAGAGTAATTTTACTTGATCTGGCACCAACGTGTAGGCATACCAAAGTTTTTTCCAACATTGGGTAAAGGATTTTACTCTGGAATTGAGAATTAAAATTGAATCAGATTTCACTCTAAAAGCTTGAAAATATACCAGTACCTGTTCAACATTCTCAGTTTGCATGTTGATTGAAAAAAGTATGTTTTAAAATTAAAAGAGTTCAAAGTCCTTCCCCCTTTTTGGAAGCTATCTTGTTGGGTGTTTATTGTCAGAACTCAGATGAAGCAAGAAAAATTTTAAAAATATGGTTTTGTCAAATCAACGGCAATTTGGTCAATTTCAAGTTTGGATCCAGTCACTTTGTAGAAACAAAATTAATACAATCATCTGTAAAATACATGTATTTCTCAAGCATGATTTTCCATATCAATATCCTGCAGAAGTCAGGCCAACCATTGGGTTATAGTCTTTGTGTCCTGATTGTTTCCTGTACTAAAGCAACATCTAGGAGAAAAACATTAATGAATTGTCACTCAAGTTGTGTACCATACCTGGATAGTTTTATATTTGGTATTTCATAGTCCAGTGATTTTTCTGTTGCAAAATAAATATGTTCAAGGAAAATTCTGAAATAAGTTTATTCTTGCATATAGATGCTGCTTTTTTGACCACCAAAAAAAATCTCAACTGACGAAGGGAAGAGGTTTTTCGCAGTATATTTTAGAGATATGGCCAGATTTATAGGGGCAAAAACCACCACCACAACAGCATATAGGCCCCAGGGTAATGGCCAAAATGAATGTGCTCACAGGGAATTACACAAGTATTTGCCTTTGGCTCATCTATAAAAGTTTTTGGCGCACTGACATTTTATAAATTGCCTGCTAAAAAGGAAAACTCCTCTGTACCACAGATGGGAGAAGAGAGAGAGAAAGAGAGACAAGGATTGTATTCATGTCTGTGTATAACCAATAGATGGCACTGCTTTCATTCTGGTAGAGCTGCTGAAGACGAATGAGCAGCAGCAGCTCCAAGACCTTCTCATAGAGATTCAAGAATAGAGAAGGTGAGGGGGTCCAGGTCGAGATCTCCCCCTTCACCTCTCGCGCTGGCTGGAAATGGGTCAACCAAGGTCAGATTCTGGGATATCTGGGCCACTCCGAGGCCAAGTGGTGGGATGTGTGAAGGGGAACGCCTGGGCCGGGCAAGGGGTTGCACGGGTGCGGGTCTTCAGCTCGTGTGTGGGCCGGGGGGAGCGTGTTGGAACCCGCCTTGGCGGGCATGCGCTGTTTCTGATAATGCTCTTGGAGTGGGTTCCTGCCGAATCTGGGTGTAGGTCACCCGGTGCCACTTGTACGCAGAATCAAAACCCTGGGCGCTATATGGGCGCAGGCGTCTTTAGCTTGAACGTACAGTACAGTAAATGCATTTACATGTACTGTACTGTACACAGCATTGCTTTCCTGAGATGACCTCAGTCATGTCATTGCGAGGTTCATCTTCAATTACATGCCTGGGAGAACTTGAGGAGAGCATTTGGTACCATATTCACTCAATTCAAAAATATGTGACATTATGAGCATTCGTAATAAGAGAAAAGCATTCCCTCCACAACAAAAACGATCCATCTAGCAGATTTTCTTAAATTTTTTTGGGTCAAAAACTTTTTCATTCTAGGGAAAAAATGGTAAAAGTTGAAATTTTTACTGTCAAGATTTTGAAAATTTACTCTAATAAAATTTATAATTTATAAAGATAAAATTTAAAACGTATATTGATAACATTTGAAATTTATATGGATAAAATTGGAATTCAACTGGGCTGCATTATGTTTTTTCACATTTCCATTTTCCCATTTGATTTGAACCTCAATATACAGGGTGGGTCAAAAAAATGAACCAATTTTTGACTTGAGATAGCTCAGTATAGAAATTTGAGCTTTGGCCATTAAAAAACATCAATTGAAAGCTTGTTTAATTTTCTTTTAAATGATAAAAAGTGTATGGTCCAAAGTGCCACTGAATGGTCGCAAGAAGTATTTGAATGAGAACTCTAAAAAAAAATTGTCAGACAACTCTTTCCACTAAGCTGCTGTTCTGGAGAGCTGTTTGCATCCATAAAGGAAATGAAAAATGCAATAATGTAACCAGCAAACTTCAAGGTGTCTTGAAGAGCTTGCACATGCACCCAAAATTCAGATATGGATGGGGTGAAAAAAGGGAAGAGAATTGGTAAGATAGGATGTAGCGGAGGTCCCCTTCTGCATGCATACTGCTGGGCACTTGGTGCATGTGGCTACCAGAGAAATACTACATGTACTATTTTTTCTGAATAATTGCTGGGTTGCAGAAAACGATCTTTAATGAAAATTATTTTGAATTGAACTGGTTTTGAGTTGAACTCAACTTGAACTAGCAAGTCAGTCCTACAATCAGTTTATTTCAAAATTGTTTTCATTTAAGATCAGTTTCCGCAATCCAGTCATTCAGAAAAAAATGCATGCAGTGGGTCTCTGTGTGGTAGCCAGGTGAGGCCAGCGTCCATCAGCTGCACGCATGCACAACAGATAAGGAGCTCTGCAGCATCCTATCTTGCCAATTTTCTTACCAGTTGTCACCCCTTCTATATCTGGATTTTGGAAGCATGTGCAGGCTCTTCAAGATAGCATGAGAGCTTTGCTGGTTATATTATTGCATCATTCATTTCCTTTATTGATCCAAACAGCAGCTTAGTGGAAAAAGTTGCCTGACAACTTTTTTTTGGAAAGTTGCCATTGAAATGCTTCTTGTGATTATTCTTTGGCACTCAGACCATAAAACTTTATACCATTTGAATTGAAACTGGACAAGCTTTCATTTGGTATTTTTTCATTGCCACAGCCCGATTTGCTTCTGAGCTATTTTAGGTGAAAAATTGGTTCACTTTTTTTTTGGCCAACCATGTATGTCTTACTCCTTCTACAGTCTTGGATTGTTTCCTCAAATGTCACTGAATGCATTCAACACACACTCCACTCCTTGAACTGAATTTCTGAATAAGAGGGTGAAGGGGGTACTTGAGCAGAAAAATTGCATTCAGGACCACTTCAAGTATTGATGGGGAATTAGTGAAACTCCATTTCCAAGAAATTATAATACAGTGCAGTATTTAGTGTATAGTGCAAAATGTTTTTGAATCAGGTTCAGATGTACTCTAAATGCTCCATTAAATGGCTGGTCTCCAATAGATGCTGATCTCTAAAAGATTCCAGGTATCAAAGGGGTTTCAAAGGAATACTTGCTGGACTCTAACAGTGGTTTTTTTTTAATGTTACTGAATGTATTTAACTTTGACCTTGCCAGGTCAAAGACAGAAAAAGAGTAAAAATTTCTGAGAATTCTTCTATCTGGTTGATCCCGATTCCTTTCAAAAACCTAGTCCCAAACTCTCAATAATTAAAGCCTTTCTCTGCAGCCCTGTCTCATTTTCAAAAATCAGTCGGGAATCCAAGCTTTTTTTTCTTATTCCCCTTGTGTTCCCCGGCTTTTTTTGCATCTTGCTCAGTTGCTCCACAGTTGTAACTGTTGGAAATACTTATTGGCAGTCTCTATTAAATCCCAGGATGGGGGATAAAAAATTGTGAAGAAATGCAGGGGCATTGTTTGGAGCATACATAAAAAAGTACATAAAAAAGGTGCCTCATTTAATGTGAAAATTTTTGTTGCCGTCTTGAAGAATAGAGAACATAGCGATCCATTCAGTGAAATACCATCTTCTGGTTTTTTTCATTTTCGAAACTCTCAGTGTTCTTGTGCATCATATGCAAACAGAATTTGAAATGTAGGAAAAATTGAAGAAATTTATAATTCGCTGATATTCCTGCTGGTCATTCAATTGCTTCTCATTCAAGTTTACAGGAGGCTGAACTTGGAGGCAAGGGTTAATTCGCCCACCCATGATTTGTCTTTCAAAATGCATCAATTTGAATTTGTATTGTTTTTCTCTTTCCTCTGTCAATAAAATAATAGCCAAAAGACCTCCAGGAAATTCAGCTTATCAGGGTTTGAAAGAAAAAACCTTCAGGTAAGAAAGGTTTTTAATGCATTTTTCCAAAGAAATGTACTGTAAATTCATATGGGGACTTGAAAAGAATCCAATACGCAGCGCAATATTTTATTTAAGCTGTGAGTTATGAAAGTTCACGTACAAATCTACAATAAATAATATGTACATAACATGACTTTCGCCTTCAATACTTATGCAAAGAAATGGCTGTATTTTTCGCCAACCGCATCAAATAAATATCGCAAAAAAAATGTGATCCCCTGCTGCACTGAATCATTGTCACTGCCTTCACTGTTCCACCTGTGCCACTGATGCCAAAGTGGTGCTGGCCACCTCCACGCCAATCTTGATGACCTCAGCAGGCAAGACACTGTTGACGGCGTCCTTTTTGTCTTTGCTGGTCTCATCTTCGCCGCCACGTTGTTTCTGCGACAAATTGAGCGTCTTGGCCAGCTCGGCCGCGTAGGCCACGATTCCAGCAAAAGTTTCCTTGCCAACATTGGGGATCTCGGATGGCGGCAGGAGGAACCCGTGGGTACCCTGGTCAGGTAACTCAATCGTGTAGGCGTAGGGGATCCCAGCTGTGCCGTGGGCAAAGTCGTCACTGCCGCCGGAGGCGATGTAAAATAGGTTGGCTGAGGGGTGGATAACATAAATTTTTTGTTAATCAAGTACTGAAAAAAACTCTGTACTGTAGATTTCAAAATTTGAAGGGTATTTCACGACACGCGCAAATAGTTTATATTTTCCTAAATTAATTATCATATCACGTTCCATATGCGTAATTCAATAATACAGGTGAACTCTTTATGCCACAAAATTTCAACATTTTATATACAGTGCTTCAAATTTGGTTGAACAAGTGCTGCAAACAACTTTTAAGATTCAGAGAAATATGAAGGATCTCATACAAGACACGTAGATAGTCGAAATTTTAACACAGTTATCCGCATTTCATCTTCAATATATTTAATTTAATACAGATGAACTCTTGCACAAAATTCAATGCACTGTAAAAAAAAAGTTCATTGTAGGGAGAATTTCAGTGTAGAAAACCCTAAACTGTATATAACACCAGGAGAGAACTGTTTCTGCTGGGACTGAAAAAAGAATTACAAATAAATTCACTGCAAAGGAATTATCTTTGAAATTATTCTTATTTCCTGGTCCCTAGAATTTTTTGTGCAGACAGAGTTCACCTGTATACAGTGTGGTCTTGGTTAACAAATGCCTTTTTCACAAACTGGATAAAAATGTTGCATCATAGCTTTGGCTGCCTTGGATAACAAGCCCCTGACTTGGTTTACAGACTTCGGGTTTCAAAGGCAGGCCTCCCAAATTACCAACCCCCTTGGATTTGGCATTGGCACCAAATATTTTGCAGTGGCTATTTCTTCCTCTTCTACAGGATTAAGTAGGATGGAAAAACAAAAATAAAATGATTTTCTCATGATTCAACTATTACAGAAACCCCCCTTTACAATGGACATACCATGTATGATGTAACAGATTTGCACAATGGACTGCCTCAGGAGTTGGTTTGCCCTCCAGCACAAAGGACTAAATCTGCATAAAAGACTTCTGTTGATTTGAAATTGATGGTAAAAGAAAAAGGTTAATGTCTTGATAATTGAACCTTTTCACACAACAGACATCCTTTGCATGAATTAAATCCATTGTGTTGAGGTTGACTGTATTTTAACATATTGGTTCATTTTTGCAAAACTCTTTCTTGGTATTTCTCTCAATCTGCTTTTACTTCATGGCAGTGGTTCCATTTTTGAGGTGATTTTAATTTATTTTTTACCTAAACAAAGCATTTTTGGCCTGCAGTTTGTGATCTTAGTTGTGTTTACATATGCAGGTTGATCTAAAGGGCAGGCTGGATGAATTGTGTAAAAGGATTGACTATATAAGAGCCTCAAATAAATTTACTAAATGAAGGTTTTTCATAAAAGTTCTTCACTCCACCCACCCTCTCTGGGATACACACTTTTTCCTGCTCATCTCTTTACTTTTTCCAATAAAAGCTCTTGGAGTTTAGGGCACATGAAATTTTTAGGGGAGAATTTTATTCATTTTCAAGGAAACTTTTAAGGTTCAAGAACCATTTAAAATTGTCACTGTACTTCCTCAAGGAAAAACGTTATTTGATTTTTTAAACTATTTGGTGGACAAAACTTGGTCAGGAATGGATCAAGTTTTTTTTAATCAATAAGACCCCATCACCTAACCATTGAATAAACGGCCACCGTATTTAGTAGTCCACTTTAAAAGATGGTCGACAAGGATACCTCATACTTCAACTTGCGGGTAGACGAAACCGTCTTCGGTGCTACGGTAGAAACTTTTGCATGCCCATTCGCAGCAACTCGTTGTAAGTGGCAGGAAGGTCCGTCGTGTGGCCCCAGGGCAACAAAATAGCTCTGCCGTACGAGTGGAATGTCAAGTAACTCTTGAACTTGTCCTTGTTCAGGAGCAAATAGGAGCTGAGGGCCTTTGTTTCCGATTCTGAACCTGCTGCTGGGCCGGCATACACTTCGCTACACGCCCAGTCTGACGAGCCACCGGATTTCCAAAAATATTCGAAGTTTCTGTGAGGAAAGGAGAATGATTTCAGTGAGACAAGCAGCGACACCTGCATAAGAGGAGGGTGATCGGGACGAGGGCGTTTGAGAGAGACGCCGTTAGAGCAAAGAGAAGCTACTTCTAGTCGCATTTGCTCCTCGTTATGCATAAGCAACAACGCAGATCTGTTTACATACTAGGTACCAAGTTTAATCGTTTTATTTCTTCTCACTTATTTTGCCGCATTTGGACCCAGATCAATTAAAGATATCACGGTTATATGTCAAAGATTATTAAAATTTCTAGGCAGGTAGTGAAGGTCATATATCTGCTGTTACACGCTGGGTGATTCATGAGGTACAAAATGTATATGAAAACTGGTGTAATTTTAACAAGCAGAAAATGGGGAAGCATAGACACCTTTTTAATGATGGCGCATTTCCAGATGATCCCAAAATTTGAAATAAGTTCACCATTTACAACAAATACCCCAATTAAAACATATTGTTCAGCAAAGCAAATTTTTTATCAAGTCCCAACAGGAAGCTCATATTGTTCAAGTTGAAACATCCCTCTTATAACAAACTTCCTGGTTCCAGTAGAACAAACTTATTTTGGTAATGTTCAATAGATTCTCCAGTTAGCAATATCCTGACTAAGGCAGGCACAGTCTGAAATTTCTGATGACCAATGTGAGTCATAGCTGGTTTTTGTAGCATGGAAGGGAAGCTGAGTTCAATGACAAACATGCTTCCGAGCAGTTCTACTCATCATCCTCCCATAATGTAGAAATTTTCACACCATGCACAAGGAATGAAAATATTGGTGCAACTGCTGGAAAGCATGATTAAAGCTATTTTTCAAAAGGTCGCACCGTTTCTCAAACAATAAAAAATAATCGTAGAATGCCAGTGAAGCACGATCCAATATGTTATAGGCACATCTGATATGATTTAGAAAAGTTCAGCAATTGAACCTTAGAGTAATATGTTTAATAAGTTATGTTTTGAAAAGGACTTCAGGGGTTCTGAGGGTTCTCACACAACTTTATTCTAATATAACAAGTCACGGTGTCACTTACTCATTGCATCAACAAAGTTGACACCCAATTTATAAAAAAAAAACCAAAAGAATTCACCTGTTCAGGTCGACGCCAGGACAAATATGACGGGACAACTGGTCAGTGAGCAAGGTGATTCGACGACCAAATATGCCGGTGGTGGAGGGCGCATTGGACCGATTTTTGCGCCACAAACGATTGAGTCGGCCAGCATGCGAGAAGTCGTAGCCGTCGGGGTTCAACACCGGCACAATGTGCCAATCGAAATATTCCAGCAGGAATCGAGTGTCAGGATTGTCCTTGGCTGACAGCAATTGGCGGGCAATGTACATTACAGTTGCAGGACTGATCCATTCGCGAGCATGGATACCTGGACAAAATCAAAATTTTCACTATTATTTTATCAACTGTAATACTGAACTGTATTTACTCAAGTACAGTACTGTACTATGAACCCCATTTTCCTTTTTAAAAAAGTTATTTGGAATTTGTTTTGCATGCATTGCTAAAAGTGGGGCAACATTTCCAGGAACAAAATGAAAATATATAATGTGGAACATACTCCAAAGCAAAAGTATCTTGAAAAAGAATACTTATAGAAACAACATCTTAAGCTCAAATCATGAGTGAATTGAAGTGTGCAGTATAAATTATTTTAATTTATGTGGTTTCAAATTTCTCATAAAGAATGATTTAATTTCCCAATTCATATGCTGCAATGTAGAAAAATTAGTCTCCATTTGAGTTTGAATGTAATGAATTACAGCATAGGAGGGTTCAAGAAGTTTCTTTCTTGTTGGGGACTGTAGCGCCCACTGGTAAGAATATAATATAATATTCCTCCCACATCCCAAAAATCATGCATTGCTTTGTTCCTATATACAGCCTCACGCCAAAGAACTTGCCCCCAAAATCCTTGGAAACTTGTGCAACAATGGGCATCATTGTCTGCAATTATACCTTTTTGAACCAATCAGAAAACAGGAAAGAATCCCACCATTCACCAATAATTATTGTGTGTGTGTGTGTATTTCTCTGGAAAAAGATGCTGAGCTGTAGATTCTTCTGGAACATGAATAAATATTAATTTCTTGGAGCCGCTATAAAGAGGCTCCCAGCCAGTCCAAGGCTGATTTTGGTGTTTTATTTGTAAAATCACTTTGTTTGGGGAAATCCTTAACATTTGTACATGTATATAGCTATAGAACCACATTACAGTAACCCGGTTTTAACAACACATTAATGCCTGTACTCTCAGTATGTAACAGAAACATTCTTACTCTGGTTCTGTGCATTGGCCATAGGAAATATTTGCAATTTAAAGTAGAATGGAAAAGTCCAACTTTTGTAACATTACAAGTTTTTCAATAACATTTCATATGAAAAAATTCATAATTGTGGATATACAGCAAAAGACAAATTTTATTTTGTAAGCTATCATAATTGTAGGTGTATTGTTTAAAAGTTTAAATTCTTGAAAGCACTTGCCAGTCTGCATGATGAAACTGAGTTCCATATTATCACTGATTCACTGGTAACAAGAGGCTCAGTATTTATTGCAAATTATGAATTGAAACAGGGTTCTTGCTTATCACCATTATTGTTTTAGTTTTTTGTTGGTGATCTGCCCAAATTTCTTATGGTTGGCACAAGAGTACCAGTAAAATTAATGTTTCGTGATTTGCAGATGACACTGTTTTACCAGCAGTCCTAAAGTCATCACTGCAGAATATCCTCAATCATGTTTCCTCAATCAAATGGTGCAACTCTTCCAGTATAAAATTATCTGCATGTTCTGAGGGAGAAGATTCCATTCCAATATTTCCCCTTTAATTTCAAGAATGAGTTATAAATTCGAAAAAGCCTAAATTATCTTTTCCAGAGGCATTTTATGATATCTATTGCCTCTTTACAATAAAAAGTCAGTCTTCAGTACTGAACATTAAAACCCTTGATGTCTCAATGCAAGAATTTTTTTTTTTGGCATGCATAGTTCCAGTTCCTCATTGGGGGTTTCTTGCTATGAGATTATGGTCTATACAGTACTGTCAAATTGTCAAGTGTCAGTCAAGCCCACAACTAACATTAAGTGTTTAGTGATAACCAGCTGCACACTAATGTGCATGGGAACATGACATTATTCAAACCTCCATCAATGAAAATGGCGGGCTTCTGTGCGGATCCTATGGATGGGTCACTGATGGTCAGGAGTCGTATGTCCTGTTGATCGTGGCTTGATTTCCCAATGGAAGAAATGGATACGAGGTCCTTGTAACGGTCGGCCCAGTCGTCCAATTGGCGGTAAATCACCTTGGTTCCGTGGTACTCGGAAAAGGTGAAGTCTGCTATGGGGGAACGAGCACTGTCGGTGGACATGGTCCGGTCGATCTCGTTGTCCAGGTCTTCCATGATGAACCGGTAACTGATGTCCTGTATGTGTAATATAGTTTAATCATGATGTATCAATCGAAAATTTGCTCTCTTAAACCAAAAAAAACACTGTAAAAAATATTCAATAAGTGATGCCAAAAATATGCAGCAGACAATTCAACTGGATAAAAAACATATGATATGTAGAGAGTCAACTGATAGTAGAGGGTCCAAGTATAGTTTCAGTCTATGGGGACTCAATGCTATCAGTGATAACACTGAGTCCCAATAGACTGACACTACAGTTGGACTCTCTACTGCACAAAATTCCAGGGACCATCAGAAAATGATGTGTTAGAGAACCATGGGAAAGAACCCTATGCAGCCCAAGAATAAAATTGTATGCAGATAGAATAATTTTATAGACAAGGTGATTGGAGAGAGGGTTCACCTGTAATTGGTGCTTCTTTGTTGTTTTTTTTTTACCTATAAACACAGGGATTTGGGAAATGTTGGAAGACTCACAAAACATTTTTGAACATAGAAAGAAAATGAAACAGCTGAAAACTGAAGGAGTTTTTCAATTTTTAAATTTGCATTTGAGTAATATTTGGTTAATGTATATGGACCTTATATGACGTATACAAGGGTTCTAACAAAAGTTCTTGGAATTGACCAAAAGCCTTCACTGGAGGCATGTCATATGTCATGTTATTATTTCATAACCATTATAACCCTTGGACAGCAGCAGCCTCCTTTCCATCCCAAGGCCAAGTTGGACATTTTTGGTTGGGCCTGCATTTCATTTTCACCCAAGGTTACGCAACCCCTGCTAGCTGGGGCGGAGGGCAAAATTAAATTTCATCTGGGGATTTAAGAATTGCTACAAAAATTTCCAGTTGGACTTTTTGTTTAGTAACCTCTTAGGCTCCTGGCTTTCAAGCTTGCATTTAATCTTTGAATGGGGGAGCCATCACACAAGGACAGGAGGGAAGAGTGAGCCTTGAAGATTTACTTTCTTCATATTTGAGTAAAGTTTTTCTGTAGAAAATTTTGACAAAATGCCAGCATTTTTCCTGACTCTGCCCAGCACTCCCTGTCACAGTTTTTTCAAAGTCATCCTTGAGTGCACCAAAGACATGCAAACAAAATGTCAGACTGTATCAAGAAGCATTCAAATCCAACAACTTCAGGTGATAAAAAGGTCAACATTGGAAAGCGGCATTTGTGCAGCAGAAAGTTATTTAACGCCATGTACTTCAGATTGGATGTGTTTCCAATGTTCAAAAATACTATTCTGACTATAACGCAGTCATCCACAATACAAGAAATAATCACTATAGTAAGATGGGCAATCAAATTGTAGGTTTATACAAAATAGAAAATACTCACATTTCTCTTCAAGGTTTCCTCCAAAGCCTGCAGGTTCTCTGGTGGTGACAGCACATCTACTGGGATCAAGATCCCTGCAGGGAATGTCCAAAAGTCCAAAGATGGGTCAAGAACAAGTGCTCTTAACACCTTCAGCTTTTCTTGATCATCAGGCAGGGCTCTGATGAGCTTGTAACCCTTGAAGCTCTGGTTTATCAAGGCAGTTCTGAAAATTGGGTCTTTTGTCTGTTGCTGCTCATCAGCTGACTGTGGTTCAGGCACTGGTGCATTGTTGGACAGGTTGACCAACAGTAATAAACACAGAAACCTTAGCACCATGATGATGTTCACATATACTTTGCCAGCCCTGTACTCAAGAGGATTATAAATTCATGTGAAAAACAAGACTTACATCCCACTCCCCGGCATTTTGAAAACATTTACATCAATTTCGACTTATTCCAGACCAGCTAGATGATATACATTGAAAATGTGTTCCAAAGAAGTTGTGGGATTTCAGAAAATTTTTTCACAACAATTAATTTGTATGACTCCATTTCCCAAATTATTGAATGTAAACATTTCCTTACATCAGACATGCATGTATGCAGCATTTGGTTTTTCTGGCATTTTTAAAAATTTTCATTAGAACCCGGCCAAAATTAAAATTATTCATAATCCAACTGAGCTGTTGAAAATGTTTCTTTGTGATATTTCAAGGCTGACTGTCTGAGTAGCAGAAATCTTGCTGAATTAGCATTTTAACTTACACGGGAATGCATAAAACTAAATGTACATTCCAGAATTTTGACTAACAAAGGTCACAGAAAAGAGTCTTGGTCTGATTGACATTTCATCAATGCGTTCTCTTTGACTACATGTTGAGACATCCTCAAACAACAAAAAAGATTTCAACAATTGAAAACTTGAAAAAAAAAACCCGTGAACCAATAACTATTTCAACTACAAGCCTTACAGAATAAAATTTGCATGTAAAATGCAGGAGGAGACTAAACACGCACATGCTTGACTAAAAAAGAAATTCAGGTTGTTGGCCACTGATTCCTACTATGAACACTGAAAGACTGGGTGAAAAATTTGTTACAGTACCAATAAATACCTTCAAAAGTTGAAAACTGAAAAAGCAAATCAATTCTGGCATCATAAGATTATTCAAATTTGAAGCATGTCCAATACAGTGGTACCTTGCACTACAAATGTAATCAGTTCCAGGGCTACGTTTGTTGTACAAAACGTTTGTAATGCAAAACATGATTTCCCATAGACTTGTATGGGAAATTGTTTAATTGGTTCCACAAAACCAAAAAGTTCGATTTTTTGTTTAAAAAAAAGGGAATAAATAATTTTGTCTTGAACATTTAACTTCTTCAATACTGGATCCAAATTGCAATGAGTGTGGGAACAGACAGTTTTACATACGGCGGTATTATATAATACAGCAGTTCTGGCTCTGGCCAGAGTGTTCCAGCTCTGGCCAATCCAAGCATTGCAACGCGGATCCTTACTACCAGATCCGCGTTGCAATGAGTGGGAACAGAAAGTTTTATATACCGCGGTATTATAAAATACTGCGCGGTATTTTATAATGTTGTACCGCGGTTCCTGCTCTGGCCGGAGTGGGAACACTGGCCAATCAGAGCATTGCAACGCAGACCCGTACTACCGGATCTGCATTTCAATGCTGTGGAATATGCTGTGCCTGTTGCTATTGCAGCATTGCAACCCTATATATATGGTGGTATTATATAATACCACAGTACAGTCAACCCCTGGTTAACGTTCCGTTTAGTGAACGTTTTTTTGCTTAATGTTCCCGATCTGGCCAGAAAAATCCCCTCCCTTAACGTTCCAAAATCCGCACAACGTTCTGCAGTTGTGCAAACTTTTTCAACGTTTTCTCTCATGAGCTTAATTCCTTCAAATAAATGAAAATCTTGATGTGCACAAAATACTGTACCCTTTTCAAAATCCCTGGCTTGGAAGGTCAATGAGTCGGAAAATGTGGTGAAGCCTAGCGGAAAATCTCTCGGCGCTTATCTTTATTTTTGAGTTGGTGCACTTGACTAAACACTCCCAACAGTGCCTTGGCCTAGCCCAACTTATTTTTCAACAAATTTTTTTTCAATCGTTTGGAAAAAAAATGCAGAAAATTCTCGTTCCGCGTCCCCTAGCTTGTTTGAAAAACGTGGTGAAGCCTACTTTCCTCGCCCACATGGCCAAACACAACCCCCTACAGCAGTAAACTCAGCTTATAGCCTAATTCATTTTTCAAGATTATCCTTTCATGAGCTGAACTCATTAACCCTTGGATGGCGAAGGGTTCTTTCCCATTGCCGGCCAAAATCGGATTATTTTTGTATGCTGGAGCGTTTTAATTTTTCTGAAGGTCAGAAAAGACCTTCCAGGTGGGCTGAGGCGAAGTTGGGATTAATCCAAGAAAAGCCCATTGCTTGGCATAGCATTTTTTTCATTTTCCCACAAAATTTTTCTGTGCAAAAAAAAAAAACATCTGATTTTTCCCTGACTTTGTCCTCAAATCCCTGTTGTCCTTTTTTTATTTTCTGCCCTGAGGTGCAACAAAATTTCGCAAAAATAGTCCGACTTTGCCACCCAAGGGTTAAGGGAAATGAATACTTTCACTTATGTGCACACATCTCCATTTTCACGCTAGCTTGGGAAGGACAATGGGTCAGAAATCTGATGAAGCTTATATTCCCCCTTCTATTCTGAAAGTGCAGCATTTATTGCGGAAAATAAAATTCATCCTTCATCTTTAAAGCGCATTATTTGGCGCTTTTTCTTGAAGGTCCTAATTTTTTTCTGAATTTTACCTCAAGAAACATTTTCCTGGCACCAATTAAACGTTTCTCCCTCATTTCTTGAGGGAGAGACTCCCTCACTTAACATTTTATTCAGCTAACATTTTTTCTGGCTGCACCAACTAAAAATGTTAAGCGAGGGTTGACTGTATTATATACTGCTGCGGTATATACTGACAGAAAATTTCAAAATTTTAGACAAGAAAAAAAGTTTTGTTGGTAGTACAAACAAAACTTGTTTGTTGTACCAAATTTGTTCATACTACAAAGAAGGGTGTGAATTCACCCTTGTTTGTAGTACAAAATTTGTTCATTCCACAGGGGTGAAAAAAATGGATTTTCCACAAAAAAATGTTTGTTAAGGGGAATGCTCATTCTACAGGGGGTTTGTAGTGCGGGGTACCACTGTATACAGTACATCAAATTAAAATCCAAATGTAGAAGGTGAATGAAACCCCAGCTGTCTACAAAAATAAATTATTTTTGACTCAACAAATCAAGTTTAATTTTATGCACCACTCATTCATCCAATAAGGCCAGAGCAGCTGACTACGTTTAAAAGTGCATGTATAGTACCAGAAAAAAAATGTATTTAAAAATCAGAAACTTCAAAACAAAATTAAACCTGGAATCACAAAGAACAATTTGACCAACAAATTTGTGGGATGCTTGAAATCTGGAAATATTTTACCTGTATCCTGACACCACCTGAAATCGTAAGTATTTTATCTTTTTAGATTTGCTCTGTCATTCTTTCAAATTAGCGGTAAAAATTGTCAAAACCTTCAATGGCAGCCTGCATATTTTTTAGAGGTACTGTATTCAAATATCCCTCAAAATGTCCATCAAAGTATTACCATGCGCATTATATTGCATATTTTCAAGTCATTTTAGGCCAGGCGTAACCAAGGCAACCTTTCTTAGTATCAAAACCTCAGTGGAAAAATACGTGGCAAATATTTATCCCGTCATATGCACAGTTTTAGTGCTTCGGTTATCAGTGAGTCGCTCCGGAATAACGCAATTTTTCGCGCAATAGGCTCGTATAGCTGCTCATCACCTCTTCGGATACAGCAGGCGCAGCCTCGGATTATGGACGAGGTCAAGAATTTCGGAAGTACAGTATTGGAATTGCTATCCTGAAATTGGATGAAACATTTCAAGTGCTCTTGGTAGCCTTTCACTTGCTTCCAATCAGTTTTCTAATACAGCATTTTTTCTCAACCGCTCAACAAATGTCTTTAAAACACTTATAAGGCTATACTTATACTTACTTACTTGAATTGATGACGTACAGCGATTTTTATTTGGCACTAATTATTTTCAAATTCACGTTCACAACTTCATATTGACAGTATGGGGAATAAATCTAGTCACAAAAATGCTTCACTAATCCGCACCACAAATCATAATACTGTAATTTTTCAGCAGCTTTCCTCACATTCAGTTTGAGATTATGGGTAATGAACAAATTTATATTTAGCACACTTCAAAAACGTGGTTGCTGCAGTCCTGCTCTCTATCCAGAAAACCTTCTTAATGCTCAATTATAGCATCTGTTCATCAGTCTAACTGAAAATTGAGGTGTGACAGAATTAATGCAAATTTCCTAAGACAATTTTAAGGTTTGTTTATGAGATGAGCTCAATATAAGTAATTTATTATCATGTCAAGATGTTGGGGGACCAAAAAAGTTTCTTGGCACAAAATTCGACCTACCCAGCAAAAAATTTTGGAGTTGGGTGGCTAGTTGCCAGCGCACTGCTGGTGCGCCAGCGTTAGGCGTCGGCCCCAACTCCCAATGTGTCATTTTCCAGCTCCCAGTGGGAGTCAGGGTACCCGTCTATTGCAGCGCCCACCCGACACCCCAGCATCTGGCGCCACATCACCCCCTCCCTGTACCCGTCGTTTAGGTGTTGCTTTCAACTAGCTGCATAGCTAACCATGTGAGGCGTTGTACCATCTACCTGCCAGCTAGCCAGAGAAATGAAATTCTGTGCATATACAGCTGCCTCCCTTAAATTCAGCATACTACACCGATATAGGATGAGTATATCGGTTATAAACTGCACATAGTTGTATACCAAAGGTTGTATTAAAAAGTAAATCTTTTAATGAATACCCTTACATGTGTAAGGGTATTCATTAAAAGATTTACTTTTCTCTAGAGGCACACATTGACTACATAATTGGCCAACATAATTTGGCCGATTATATATTGGCTATATATCAGAAGCTCATATATAATTGGCCACATTGACTAGAGGTGCAAAAATCAGGTGCTAACATGGGGCAGTCAATGTGTGCCTCTATAGAGGCAAGCATCAACTGATGTGGGAAGCCGATATATAATCGGCCAAATTAGATTGGCCGAT
>CAJPEX010001361.1:0-38318 GCA_905338405.1 Notodromas monacha | reverse complement strand
CATTCTACAGGGGGTTTGTAGTGCGGGGTACCACTGTATACAGTACATCAAATTAAAATCCAAATGTAGAAGGTGAATGAAACCCCAGCTGTCTACAAAAATAAATTATTTTTGACTCAACAAATCAAGTTTAATTTTATGCACCTCTCATTCATCCAATGAGGCCAGAGCAGCTGACTACGTTTAAAAGTGCATGTATAGTACCAGAAAAAAAATGTATTTAAAAATCAGAAACTTCAAAACAAAATTAAACCTGGAATCACAAAGAGCAATTTGACCAACAAATTTGTGGGATGCTTGAAATCTGGAAATATTTTACCTGTATCCTGACACCACCTGAAATCGTAAGTATTTTATCTTTTTAGATCTGCTCTGTCATTCTTTCAAAATAGTGGTAAAAATTGTCAAAACCTTCAATGGCAGCCTGCATATTTTTAGAGGTACTGTATTCAAATATCCCTCAAAATGTCCATCAAAGTATTACCATGCGCATTATATTGCATATTTTCAAGTCATTTTAGGCCAGGCGTAACCAAGGCAACCTTTCTTAGTATCAAATAATGCGTAACTGTTATGCGCAGCAATACCTGTAACAAATTATTTGCTGGGTTGGTAGCCTTTCACTTGCTTCCAATCAGTTTTCTAATACAGCATTTTTTCTCAACCGCTCAACAAATGTCTTTAAAACACTTATAAGGCTTATAATTGATGACGTACAGCGATTTTTATTTGGCACTAATTATTTTCAAATTCACGCTCACAACTTCATATTGACAGTATGGGGAATAAATCTAGTCACAAAAATGCTTCACTAATCCGCACCACAAATGATAATAATGTAGTTTTTCAGCAGCTTTCCTCACATACAGTTTGAGAATATGGGTAATAAACAAATTTATATTTAGCACACTTCGAAAACTTGGTTGCTGCAGTCCTGCTCTCTATCCAGAAAACCTTCTTAATGCTCAATTATAGCATCTGTTCATCAGTCTAACTGAAAATTGAGGTGTGACGGAATTAAGGCAAATTTCCTAAGACAATTTTAAGGTTTGTTTATGAGATGAGCTCAATATAAGTAATTTATTATCATGTCAAGATGTTGGGGGACCAAAAAAGTTTCTTGGCACAAAATTCGACCTACGATTCAGTTTCTTCACGTAATAATCTTTTTCTGGAGTTGATGGAAGAAATTTTTGTTATATACAGTTGGTCGTCCCCAGAATAAATAGAAAAGGTACTCTATTCCTGAATGCATTTTTTTTAATTTCAGTGCAATGCGCAACTTCCCTTGAGGCTGAATTGTAAATTATTTAATTGTTTGCACCCTTGACCAAAAAAAAAACACCTCATGTGCACCAGCAGCCAAACTGCATAGCTGTGCTGGTTTATCGCCAAATACCAAATTTCACTATCATCATGAAATCAAAAGTTTGATATTTATTTGCATATGAGGTTGAAATAATCCTGCCAATTTTTTGCTATTAATTTTCTGAATTTCAAAAATTGAAAAGACCAGAAGAAGGTGAACGACTCTAAACTTTATATCCTCTTTACAAATTTTTTTCATAATTGAACATTTTCAAAAGGTTTCATATCAAAATTTCCTGAAATTTGAATTTTTTGTGGCCACAATAAAATTCATGTGATGCAATTTTTTATTTGAGAAACTTTTTCCATAACAATGTCCGTAATTAATTTTTTTACGGGTCTTGCATAAAATACAAGGACCAGTAACAGATTTAAGGGAATGACCTTCAAAATGGAAGAGATGCACTCGCCAAAGTTGGGCTGGGATAGAACTGAATTCAGGATAAGTTCTACTTACCCACTTCTTAGCATGGGAAAGCAGAAAAAGCCAAATCATATACCAGCAGCTGTGTCATAATTCTGTCACGCAAAGGTCATATAGTGATGAGTAACAACAGTCAGACGACTCATCCTGAGGTCGTACAAGTCAACAAGCATCAAACTGAATTTGAAACCTGTTTTCTCTTTCACCCAGCACGTGTGTTTCCGAGACAACATTTTTCCAGGCGAGCAAAATAATTATTCACGAAATCCTAGCTGAGCTTTTAAAAATGCAAGCATTCCACACGGTTTTTTGATATTATATTGTATAGTATTTTTACAGCTTTTTTAAAGGAATCTGCAAATTCCGTAAATCCGTAGCAATGAAAAGGGATGAGGAAAAGAAGATCAACACAATCGAAGAATAGAAAATAGAAGTAGAAATAAAACAACGCACTCAGCGGGGTGCATAGCCAGCATCTCCTCATTCATTCAAGAACTGAATTTTGAATTTATTACATTTCAGTAACATTTTGCAAACAAAATGCAGTGATTCAGAATGCAAATACTGTGACAGATAAGACAGAGAAAATCAACGAACCAAAATAATCGCTTTCCGAAATAACAAATGCTTCGGAAGTCAGATCAGAACAGGATTAATGTTTTTTTTTCTCCCTACTGCTGGTGGTTCAATTCAAGATCGAAATTTTTTCACGGATTCCATGAGAGATAAAAGATAAGTTCTTAACCTATTTCATCCCAGAAACGTTCAAAAAATTGGAACAAAAACAAAGAATTTAGGAGACATAAATCCAGATCACTGAGTTGATATAAAAATATACATAAAATAAGAAAGTAAAATAAAAATGGCTGTGAACTCGTTCAGTAAAGTTCAAGCACGAAAATTCAAGGATAATTGAAAATATAGGCCCAAGAATTTATACTTTTTTTAATGTGCCTAAACCAATCGGCGTACAGAATTTTGAAAAGCGAAGGTTTCAATTTGATTTCAGCCATAAAATAAGTTTCACTCCTGTCCTGACCTGATTTTCCTTGGAAATATCATTAAGCTATTTTTTTATCTTTTCGTCTCATCTCTTGTATTTGCTATCTCAATTATCATGTTTTCTAAACGTTACTGAAACATATTGAATTTAAATTTCTGTTACTCAATAAATCAGGGCAGCTCACTATATATAATACAGTACCCAGGTGAGTGGGATGTTTTCTTTTGTGAAATAAAGTACGTTAAAGCAAGTAATATTACTTTCATAATAAAATTTGGGTTCTAAATGCTCAATGAATAATCATGAATCACGCCAAAACAAGTTTTTCAATGCTTCACATTTTTTTTCTTATAATAAGTCCCTGTATTTTGGACATGATTTCTTGAGTTTTTCTGAAATTGCTTATGCATTTTGATTGATTTTTCTTCACAAATGCACATCCCATAATCCTTCTGAACAGTCTTGTACCTCACAAACCAATATGGCGACCCAGTGAAATGTCACTGTTTGTATAAGTACAGAACAGCAATACCCACACTTGCAGACACCTTGACCTGCAGACAATTCAGCATAGGGACACTTATTTTCCCATTAAATAATTAATAAAAAAGGCCCAACATGAGGACACTGACTGGACATAGGGACATTTTGTGATAAAATTGCAAATACATATCAGGCCAAATTACAAGAAACTGATATTTCCAACCGTGAAATTGATGTAAGAAAAGTGCATGGACATTTCTCTCACTAATTTACTATCCATTTAGCTAATTTAAAAACATTATCTCCAGCATAGAGGGACTTCCTTCTTTCTTTTTCACTTCAATGTTATTTTTACAGAGAATGCCAACATTTATATGTACTGTACAGAGCTATCAGTAATCAATTCCCCAAATGTCCATATTGTGTTGAAATATATTGATTGAATCAGTTTAAATTGGGAGACAATTTTCATGGAATTATAATGAGTATTTTGTACATAAAACACAAATTTAAAATTAGATAATGTAAGTCTAAGGGAAAATGATACTTGAATTAGAGACATTTTGAGTTAGGGACACTTTTGATGCACCAATTACATCCAAATCTTGGGTTCTCGCTGTATCTACAGCAAAAATGTCTCTCTGCAACCTAAAAATGCTTTTCCTGGCCATTTCCCAGAACTCTGAAGAAAAATTCAGTGCAATAAAGTGCAAACACTGGCTTATTTAACAACACTTTGCTTGATGGAAGATATACACCTTAAAATTTACTACTGTCATTCAAACTCCATTTTTGAATAGCAAAATACATAATGCGTAGATAGTGAACAGTATATAGAATTTTGTGGTATTCAAGTCCATTAGATGGGGGTGAGTGTAAATTATTCCAGCATGCAAAAATTTATCTGAAGTCTTATAGTTGGAATAAAAGCCAACTTTCATTTTTTCATCAGATAACTTCCACTCTGTGATGATCTTTGCAAAATTTTGGATCAAGATAACAGACTTCATTGCTACTTTTTATCAATTCAGTATGTTGTAGAAATTTTTTCTGTGGACCAGCAAAAATCTTTTGCAGACCAGCGCAGGTCGAACCATTGGTTGGGGTGAACACTGGTATACAATATATGACACTTGAAAATCACGCATTCAAGCAGAAAATAGCGGAAAAGAATAATATTTTTCTTTCAGAAAAACTGGCTGATTGATTGACTCAAGTGTCAGCAGCCCAGCCAGCCGACACTGGGCCAGTGAACTTGTCGACTGCTGGCTCAGTGGATCAGGGAAAAGGGACATTCGAGGATTCAGGCCACATGACCCACATTGCGGCCGGTCGTTGCTCGATGCGAGCCTTGTAGTGGCTGCATGCCCATGGACAGCATTCCTTCAAGCCCTGTTACGGCCCCTCTATTCTCTTTTCTTTTCATTCAATTGTTTTTTTTTTCAATTTGTACATAGCCGGTGCTGATGATGAATAAGAGTGCTGCTGATGTAGCGACAATTTTTTTTTTCAGTATATATAATACAGAGAATGGGTGGACTCGACGATTATAAGGGTGATCCTGATGGTCATGAATACTACATGATATGCCATATACTGTACACACATACGCATTATATATTTTGCTAATCAAAAATGATGGATTGAACGACACTATATAAAGTAGTAGACTTCAAGATGGATATCTTCTGTCAACCGAAGTGTTCGTAAAGCCGGTGTTCGTACTTTATCGCACTGGATTTTTTTTTTCAGAGGTCTGGGAAATAGCCAGGAAAAGCATTTTCTTCCGTTGCCAGAGAGAAATTGTTGCCTAGATTTTGTACTTTTAATAACAAAGAAATTGCATTAGGCCGCCATATTGGTTTGTGAGGTACGAGACTTTTTAGAAGGATTGTGAGATGTGTAGCTGGTGAAGAAAACCCGAACAAAATGCATAATAGCAATCACGGAAAGAATTCATTTAAACCAAGTCCCATAACAGGGACTTGAAGGAAAAAATTTGAAGCATTGAAAAATTTGTTTTGAAGAGATTCATGATTATTTATTGAGCATGTAAGAACCCAAATTCCATTAGGAAACTAATATTAAATGCTTCAACGTACTTTGTTGCACAAAACATTTGTGAAGAACACTACATTTAAGATTTATTTTGATGAAATAATCAAGAAAATTAAAATTTTGAAATGCAATCATTATATTCTAGACTTATATTATTTAAAAAATGTACTGCGCTTACTGCTTAAGTATGAGCCAGTGTAAACAGAAAAATTATGTGTAAGAAGATAATTTTTCATTAAGAACTTATGTTCCCTGCATCGCAGCAGTATCCTAACATTCCTTTCATGCATAATTTTCTTTTCAAAAATTAGCCATCTCTAAATGCTGAGGGGATAAAGCTAGAAAATGTTTTATTAAATCTTCACACTTCCTTTAATGGTAAATTTACTGAAAAAAAATGAGCATTCATGCATCTTTTAAAAGTGTTTAAATTATGCTCAAGTTGGGTTTTCCCAGCTTATCCATTGATTGTGCAAATGACAGTACAGTATTACAAATTACTTTGGCCCATGCATGCGTAGAATGGAGGCAAACAAAATTTTCTTCTCAGATTATAGAGGAAAATTACTTTTTTTTTACATAAAAGACCTTTACAAATATTGTCCCCATAAATAAAGTGTTAGGACTAATTTACCAACAGGGAAAATGTGTTCTACCATTTTTTTCTTGCTTATATTATGGGCATGCTGTTATCGTCTTTCAGTGAGGATTAATTTGACTCCTGCTATCGAATTCTTTGCTACCTGTGAAAGTCAAGTATTGAATCAGCAAATTTTAATGTTTTTCTTAAGGCATTAAAAAAACAAGAGTCAAAAATTTTCCAACAATGTTCTACATCATGACAGCATGACACAACAAGACTTTCAGCTGTGCGTATATATTTTACATCATTGCAATCTCGTTGAATTGGTAAAAATGAAAACGCCCTATTCTTTTTAGACAGCATACAGTGTAGTACAAAAATGCACTGATATGCGTCAGTTAAATTGTACAAAGAAACACCGCTCACACTTTTTTTAATAACAGCATATTATTCTGAATGTGATAAAGAAAACAATGAAGCATCGTATACTTTTTTATTGTAAATATAATACGAACTGCGCTTGCAGGGTTATTCTAAGTCAACTGATTTTTAGGCGCTGATTCTAAAATACCTTCCGCAGCTAATTACAGTAATTTCAAGACAGTCCTAAATAATAATGATAGAACAAATTCCAGGAATACCACTTCCAGTTACTACTCTTTCCGAGTATCGAGGTGTGTGAATATTCAGAAAACCTGAGTGCAGGTGCACTGACGTGATCAAAAGGGCACTAAAACACTACGCAGGTTAAATGAAATCTTCTCTACGTGAGGGGCGTATCTCATTGTTTGGAAAGCATGTCATGACGACTTCATAGTTTCATCATTTATAAATTAATTACTCTCTTCCTTCACCAGTTTTCTTCGTTTAACCCCATTGAAATTCCTCGCCTGTACCCGGATTCAAGATGGCTCACAGCATGGTCCAGAAGCAACAGCAACTCGCTGACGACTGCTGCCCACCGCCCTGCTGCTGCCCACCACCACCCTGCTGCTGCCCACCCAAGTGTTGCGAGGCGCCCGCGAAGGACGCCAAGTTCATGGACCTGGAGCTGAGCGCCGACGACGTCAAGATGATGGAGGCCATGGAGCAGCCACAGAGCCGCGGCATGAAGCGACAGCTGGCGGACGATGACTGCTGCCCACCTCCGTGCTGCTGCCCACCGCCGCCATGTTGTTGCCCACCCAAGTGCTGTTGCGAGGCGAATGACGCTGCTGCGCCTGCGCCAAACATGAGTACTGGACGCATGGATGACTGTTGCCCACCTCCGTGTTGCTGCCCACCGCCGCCATGTTGTTGCCCACCCAAGTGTTGTTGCGAGGCGAATGACGCTGCTGCGTCTGCGGCACCCACCACAATGGAGGCGCGGATGGATGATGACTGTTGCCCGCCACCGTGCTGTTGCCCACCTCCGCCGTGCTGCTGCCCGCCCAAGTGCTGTTGTGATGCCAATGCTACAGCTCAGGGATTCACTCAGCAGCTGCAACAGCCACGCTTCAAGCGAATGCGATTGATGGATTCGGTTGGGCACAACAAGCATGCGACATCTGTGCAGCGCCGAGTGCACTCCAAGAGGGTATGTTCCTTAAACGCCTCTGGTATTCTGTGACTGAATAGATTATATCTCATTGCAGCATAGCAAGAGGCACTAAAGCTGCAGCTGACGGTGAAATCGGGAGAACCTTGTCCCTAACCGCTACATGTGATCTTCGACAGCGATCGCTGAAATCTCATATTAATCCTGTCCCATCTCGTTAAACATTCTTAGCTTCTGTCTTGATATCCACGACTGACAATGACCTTACGTGCTCCTAAGTGATTTTTGTATTTATTGTTGGAAATTCGAACACATGTAGACATGGCCGCGCACCTGGTGCCGGTGTAACGCGGCCAGGGTGCAAGTTCGGAAGGTGTAGCTTTGGGTGCTACATTCTAACAGAATGCTATTTGTGTTAGCTAGTGGAAATTCCGCAATCGCAGCTTAGTTGCAGAAAGAAACCTCTATCTAGATTGAAATCTAGATCAAGTCGGAACAGTTTTTCGCTACGGTTTAATCAATCGAATCATGCTTCAATCTGAATTACGAAAAGAATTTTTTCATTCGAAAGATTTTATTTACGAAAAAGAAACATCTACGTTGTGACGGAAGCGATACCACGCGGAAAACCAGAAATTTCGTATTTTCGGTGATATTAGTCTATTGCGTTTTTTTTGGATAATTACTTAACGCGAACGCGGAACTGTTACGCATCGATGAGCGCAGTAACGCCTTGTTCTCGTGGCGCTGTTTCTGGAATGGCCACCCGTGTATGAATTTACGATGACCGCTTGTGCCTTGAACTAGTGATAAGATCTTTCACCGTGTTTCGTCCAATTTTTAACGCAGATGATCGAATGGGAGAACGGTCCGTAGAAAATCTGAAGTTGATGTGTATTGTGCGTCTTGAGCTATCTTAACTCTTAGCGGGATTTAATCCCCGCTCTATCCGTGTGATCTTTTGAAGACTGTGAAATTACTTGTCGATGGCTGGCCAGAAATTTGAATATGATGAGAAAGGATCAACTTTTCTCTATTTTATTTTATCATTTCTGGGATTATGCCTGATCCCTGCGACATATTATGGTTGGCCACCTGGTGAAAAGCGTAAGTGAAATGTAATATTTGGCTTGTTCATGTATCCGCGTGGTTGAAATAATAATGTATCTTCATTTTGTAGCCGAAGAGCATACGCCTCGACGTTGCCGTTGTGAACCATGTCAGCAGAAAAAAGCTCAGTTGAAAAACAAGGATCCTTGGAAGAAAGTCAAATGGCGGTTAAGGTAAATGTTATTTTGTGATTGCTCTGGATTCATGTCAAGTTTTATGTCAACCGAATCATATCTTGTCCAACCCAGAAAATTGTGTATTCTTTGCGGATGGCTGTTTTTCGCGTTCCTCGTGTTCAAAGCGAGTCAGTTCGACTACGAGTACGCGAACTTCGATCCATACGACATATTGCAAGTGGATCCGGTAATGATGAGCATTGTATTCCTTTCCACATTGAGTCGAAGCTAACCGTTGAGGTACTTTCCAGAGTGCATCAAACCGAGAAATCAAAAAAGCTTATCACAAACTCTCGTTGAAATATCACCCGGACAAAGAAACGGGTGATGAGAAGCTCTTCATGAAGCTTACGAAAGCTTATGAAGCGTTGACTGATGAAACATCGAGGAGAAACTGGGAGTTGTACGGGAACCCCGACGGTCCAGGTGCTATGACCTTCGGGATTGCGCTTCCTTCGTGGATCGTTGAAAAAGAAAACTCAATTTTGGTAATATATGATGGAGTCCGGAATGGCCAGATTTCGCAGTGCTGAACGCTTTTGGTTATACGGTTTCTAGATCCTGGGTGTTTACGCGATGGTTTTCATGGTTGCTCTTCCAACTGTAGTCGGCATTTGGTGGTACAGATCCATCCAGTATTCGAGTGACGCAGTGTTATTTGACACGAGTCAGATTTACTACTACTTTTTCCACAAAACCCCGTCGATGATGCTGAAGCGGGCCTTAATGGTTCTTGCTGCGTCCTTGGAATTCGATAGCTCTCATGCGAGAGAAATGAAACCTCGTCCTTCCGACAATGAACAGGTTCCGCAGGTCAGTGCTTCCCCAATTCGTATCAAAAATGTTCGTGATTATTTGTTCGTTTCCCACAGCGTGGTGTCAATGGGATCATTTTTCTTCTAGTCATTCCTTCGATTGAGTTTTTGTGCTTGTGTCCGTTAGCAAACAAACGTCGAATCTACGTAGGTTAGAACAGTTTATCCATCGCTTTGAGGTAGTTTTCAATGGCATCCCTGTTGTTTTTCCGAATCACGATTAGTTATCTTCGTGAACAGCCTTGTAAGCCTAATTTTGTGGAAAAAAATTTCATTAGCGTTGAGTCAAAGAACGCCGTAGCATCTCGAGCATGTAAGTATTGTTGACTGGTTTTCAGCTCTAGTCGTTTTTCAATTTTACAGGTCATCAAGCAATTCGTTGATCTTGGAGAAAAGACGCAAGATCGACCTTTGTGCTTCGTGTACTCGATAAAAGCACGAGCGCTGATATGGGCGCATCTTCATCGGTACCCACTGCCTCCGAATACCCTTGAGAAAGATAGATTATACGTCGTCAAGAAGTGTCCTGATCTCATTCAAGAAATGGTCAACTGCGTGTCACAGTTGATGCTACTCGCACATGCCAAACGAAGTGAGTCGTTCGATGTGAATTACATTTTTTCTCGTGCTAACTGTGAATTTTGGATGCATCCCAATGAGTGATGATGCGGAATGGTACAGTTTTTGGTGAAGTTTCGATGAGCGCGAAAATAGTTTCGAAAAATATCCGCGCTCTTGTCTGAAGAGGGTCTTCCAGTTTGTCAATGTTTTATTCCGTACCCGGTTTCTCGAGTAACTTACTACCATGCACATTGAGGAGTAGAAAATCGCAGTTCTACTAGATAAAATATATCAGTTAGATGAAATCATACCATCAAAGTCTAACTTTCACAGCTTGATACAAAAGCGCTGAAATATAACTAGGCCTGTTCGACGAATGCAGAGAAATATTGTACCTTCGTGGCGAAATCGTGGATGATGATTGACTCAACGGAGTTCACGCAAATATTGCGAGTGGAATTGCGATACAATGGAATTTCTGTGAAAGATTGGTTTTAAATTTCATTGAGGTTCCGAACTGTCTGTACAGTGAAATCTCGTTACAACAAATACCCTTGCCACAAAATTCTCAGTATAACAAACTTGACCTCAAGTCCCAGCAGAAAAAGCAGAGTACATGTTAGAACAATCTTGTTATAACTAACTAACTTCCCAATACCAATATAAAAAACTTTTTTGAGGAATGTTTAATAGATTCTTCAGATAGATATTTCCTGACTGAGGCAGGCACAGCCTGAAATTTCTCATTACAAATGTGAGTGACAGCTGTTTCTCGTACCATGAATGGAAGCTGTAATGACTCATAAACATGCTTCCTAGTAGTTCTACTCATTGCTCTCAAAGAATGAGGAAATTTTAGCTTCATCTTCTCAGAATGAAGAGATTGGTGCAACTGATGGAATGCATGATTGAAGGTATTTTTCAGAACCAGTTTTTCAAACAGTAAGGAACAAGTCTGAGATTGCGAGAAAAGCAGGATCTGATTGATTGAAGACAGGTCTGGTGTTGAAATGGTTTCCAGCCATTAATTTTGAACATATTGTTATGTCAAATTAACCAGTATAAAAAACTTTTCTAAAAGTTTGTTACAATGAGATTTTTTAGTATAGAATGCATTTTCAAATGGATTTTTTCCAGTTTCTCGGATGCCGGCACTCGCAACCATCGAGAATGTGATGAAAATCAGCCCCATGATTGTTCAAGCACTGTGGGATAACAAAAGCCCATTGTTGCAGTTGCCTCACATCAACGAAGATTTACTACGACATTTCGTCACGAAAAGAGTGTGTAGAACATTTGTGTTTTTGATTCACTGAAGCTCCACTTTCCAATCCTTACTATTTCAGAGAAGCGTCAAAAGCATCCGTCAATTTGCTCTTTTGCCGTATGACGAAAAACGAAGCATTTTGCGTAGCCTGAATGACGAAGAGTTCAATAACGTCATGAATGTCGTGAAGAATATGCCGAATGTTACGATGGATGTTAGGCCCGAGGTTCTAGATGACGAAGATTCTGGGAAGATCACGGCGAAAGCCATTGTAACAGTGACGGTTACGTTGAGAAGAGAACCGATGGAAGGGATCATGGAAGGTGCTCCTCTCACTCCGGGTCTGAAAAAGAAGCCGGAGAAAGTGTCGAATGAGGATGAAGGCGCGGAAGAAGGAGAAAACGAAGAGCAGAAAGAAAAGGTATGAGGATCTGCTCTGTCAAACGTCTTTATTTTTTTCGGGTTGAAGTATTAAATATTATTGTCATGGCATCGAGGTTATTTTTGTGGGAGTAATCGTCGACACTTTGTGATTTCCGTGCGAGTCTTTATTATATGTATTCATTGTGTCGGTTCACAAAGCGATCCTTCACGAAAGCTACGTCGTATTCAGCTTTATTAGTTCGTTCACAGCGAATGTATTTCAGTCGAACTTCAAGGGACAGCCGAAAAAGTTCGAGTTTGGGAAACAATCATTTTTGTTGAGAGGAAAGAAGAATTCAGGATATTGTAATTGTTGGTTACTTGATATTCTGAGCATTAAATTGCTTCTTCAATGAGTTGAAAGGATGCTGGACTTGTAATCAAGGTTACATGTGCCCAAACAGTATTTCATTTCCCTTCAAAATACTGTATATCGATCTGCATTTTTGATATTTTTTCTTTTTCGTGTGTCAATGAAGTGATGACTAGAAATTTGAGTTATGGATGCTTGACGGGAAAGTCTCCGAGGTTGGGAGGTTTTTACTCCGTTCATGTTGAGGAAATACAGATGGGGACTTGAAGAAATTACTTACCGATTTTCAAGCAATAGTGTTTACGTACGACTCGTCAATGACCTTTCAACCCGAAAGACGCAAGATTGGTTTGTTTGAATGGCGTTGTTTGGCGAGTTAGTTGGGTGTCTAGGTTTTTTTTTTTTTTTTTTTTTTTTAAATCTAGGTATTCGTCGAGAAAATGTGCTTACTCTTCTTTTTATGGTTAGTTTTATAAGTCCTGTGTTTCTTGAAGTGAAAATAATTCTGTGGCAGCGACTTGTCAAATTTAAGTTCAAGGAATACTGTTCAAAGTAATTTGACGCTTTTTTTTTCATCTAGCCAAAAAAACCAGTTTGGCAGAAGGCGAAGAAGAAGAGCAAAGCGAAGAAAGGCGGGAAGAAAACAGGTGCGAATAAAGCTCAGAGGGGCAATTTGGTTCGTCGTAACGTTGGCAGTGGTGATGCTGACCGAGATGAATCTAATACGCCTGAATCAACTCCGGTGAGCTTCCAAAAGTCAATTTACTTTATTAGAAACGCGGAAAGTTCTAATTCCTTTCAACTTTGAGTATTATCGTGTTTTCGAGCAAATTTCGATGCTACGTGTCAACTGGAGTTCCATTTCGTTTGATGAAATCATTTGTTGACCTGATCAAGTGAAATTATTTTTTATCCATAGTTCAAAATGTTTTGCATCCATTTCTTGCGCAGGTCTCTGCGTTGAGGAAAGTTCAAAAAATAGCAAAGGCGAAAAGATTCTCCGCAGAAGTACATTAGAGAAAGATCAGGAGAAATTATTTGATACAGATAAATTACTGAAACGAATTGATGATTTTGTGAATCTTGCGACCACCCGGGAATCGAAAACCTAGCAGTTCTCTGAGAATTTTATTCTGAAGAGTTCATGGTGAATAATATCTCCCATTCCATATTGTTGTTAGAATTGTTTGCCTTCTGTCGTGTAAGTCGAATGCTCATGGATGCTTACAGGGTCCAGACACAGTTTCCAAGGAAAAGCGCAATCAGAGTTCAAAAGCAAAAGACAGTGGCACAGAAGATTCAGGTAGTGAATCTGATACCGGAGACGAAAGCGAAAACGAGGGAGAATTGCAAAACGCTTTAGATCAGGAAAAAGTGAGTTGATTGCCGCTGTTTCTCGATTAGTAGTGACGCGTTTTGATTGCTGTATTATTCATCAGGCCGAGAAAGAGACAAGTGACGAGGATGACGAAGCGGAATGGGAGAAGTGTCAGAACAAACTTGCCAAGAAGGAAAAAATGAAATTGTTGGAAGGCAGAGCTCGGATTTCTCATCCTGTCCACTGTCCTTTCTTCCCCGAAGAGAAGCACGAATATTGGTGAGTCTTGGAGAGTCAGATTTGCAGATAGAAGTGCCGAATCGGTGAAATTTTACTTTCGGTGTCGAACTTTTTCGTGAGTACGTGCGATTAGACAAAAGGTACTCTTATTCGAGTGCGTAACGGTATTTGATCATGTCTATGCCTGTGTGCTTGGGTTTCACGACGGATTCGTTGAAAATTTGTCAATTTCCGCCTCCATTTCTGAAAGTCCAATCCAAAAATAGAATGATACTGTATACGAGGGCTTTCCCGCATGTGCGCGCCCTTGGTTATTTCTAGAGCACTCGTGACTAAATACATTTTGATGTGCCCATGAAATTGTAAGCTTCTGGGATTTTTCCCGGATTTTTTAAATAATTTTTCAATTTACTGCGTGATGATGAGTGGAAACTTTCCCGTTACGGCAGGAATTCTCCACCCATGTCAGTTGTTCCTGAGCACTTGTCTAGAGCGAGGGTACTGCGACCTTCGTCCTACTATTCGTATTTTCATACGCATTGATTGTAATGCAATTTATCGTACAGGTGGGTGTACATCTGTGATAAACGCAACAAGCGAATGCTGTCAGTCCCGCTGCACGTGACGGACTTGGCAGATGAAGAAGAAGTTCAGCTGAGATTCACGGCGCCTCCGAAACCGGGAACGTACTCTTTTACTGTGTACTTGCGCTCGGATTCGTACTGGGATTTTGACCAGTTCAAGACTATAAAGGTAATGTGTGTTTTGCTTTGGATCTAGGTTAATTTGAGACAGGGATTATTGGAGACAGAAGTAACTCGACAAGGACTGTGCGAGCCATTTCAAAACATTTTGAGGTCGAGACAGTATCAAGTGGGCTACATCAGTTTTGTTTACTCTGTATTATTTTTCGAGATGTTGTGTTCCTTGTGTCTGATGTTGGATTTGTTCATTGTAAATTTTGAATTTCCTGTTTACACCTTCGTGAGACGTGCTCAGGGAGTTTACGAAGTTCTCACTTCATTGCGTCATAAATCCTAACCTTGATTTCTCCTTCTGTAAAACGGATTTCCCCTGATTTTGTGTTACCTTTAGTCTGGTCACCATTGTGTTTCGTAAATACCAGGGGTCCAACAGAAGTTTTCAGGATAGAAATTGAAACTGCTTATGGTCGAGCTGAAAAGCCATCATTTTTCAGTAAAAGCATGCTGTGGCACAAGAAAGAAATCGGGCCTTGTTTGATTTTTTTGCAAAAGTCATCCTTTCAGCTTTCTTTCTTCACTCAAACAATGAGTCGCCCATCTTGCAGATTTTTTTGCGCATCCCTCTGATCCCAGCTCTCCTTCGGTATTTGTTGGGAGCTCAGGCCACCGCAACACAAGAGTAAAGAAAACGGCTATGGATAAAAGAAAGTTATGAAGAATGGAAACACAGAATCAGCCTGGGACTGAGAATTCTTGGTAGAATTCCTCAATTAAAAGTGAAATTATATTTCAATTGTCCCGACAAAGAGAGTCAAAAAAGGAATCAAAGTAAATCTCAAAGATGAAGTTTTTTACAAATTTCAAGTAAAAAAAAAAAAACTCTCAGAGAACTTCTGTACAAATGCACTGCTTCTTCAATAGCTCAAGACAGACTGGTGGTGAATTTAGAGAAAAGGGGTTTTTTATTTATATCTTGTTTTGTCTTTGATCAAGGACCAGAAAATCTTGAGGCCTCTGATTGGCCACCAAAAGTTGCATCAAAGATGTCTGGGCGCCAAGGTGCTTGAAATTTGGGGGAGGGGAAAAACATTGGTGGTGTTTCTGCTTGGGTGGTTTTCCACCCAATTAAATTATTTAGGTTGATTGTTAATTTGAGGAGGGAATGTGCAGCGGGTCCCTAACAGTATTCTTGAAATCAATGTTGCATTCACATCCTTTGGAATTAATGTAAAATTAATGGCGGCAACCCTTGGAATCAATTTTAAGTCCATTTTAAGAATTCTGAAAGGAAAGCTGGTGTACAAGGTAAATTCTGCAAGATAGCTCTTCATTTTTTTGAGTGAAGAGTACAAAGTTGCAAGGATGACTTCTTCAAAAAAATATTTTGTTGCCTTGAATAATTGCTTTTGGTTTTTTGAATATATTACTTCAGATGTCTCTGAAGTGTTTTACTTGTCAAACTTACCATTGTATGTTCTGTAAGCAATTACTTAGACAATTCATGCAGTGAGGAGATTTAATGTTCCTGTTACTGGGTCAAATTCAATATCTCCTCAACTTGGCAGAACAAAATGTTTTCTTTTTGAGGTGTGAGGGAACGTCAGGAAGTATTGACAATTTTACAGATTGATCTTACCGGCTGTGTTTTTTCTTGTGCCAAAGAATGTTTTTCAACAATAATTATTCATCAGCTCAATTTTATGCTGTTTTGATTTGTACTCAGAGAAGAATTGTTAGGCCCCTCGTATGATGTCAGTTTTAGACTCGTAGAACTCTTGAGAATAACCATAGAAGAGATTTTTTTTTATTGAGAAAATGAGCGCTTGCGTAAAATGACCTTTGATTTTGTGCCTACGATCCTAAAGAGCTCGTCACTGTGCTTTTAACGAATAGGCGATGGACCATGCCGAATATTTCCATGACGAGTATTCCTTCAAAATTTTGCAGCTCGAAGTGCACGAAGCGGCGAAGGTGCCGACGGAGCATCCACAGTGGGACATGAGTGACGACGAGGAGGAGCGCGAGGACGAGGAATCTGACGGTGGCATCTCTGACTACACCGTCGACGACGACGCTGACGATGATGCCTTTGACGAAGACGACCTCAGCGAGGAGTAGACCCGTCTCTCAAGGAATATTTGTTTTATCCGGATCGGGAAGAGAGATACGGTCTTCGTCGTCGAACTTCGTTGACGACATTGGTTTTTCTCCCCGAATCTCAGGATCTCGCGTCACAAAGTTTCGTCTTGCCTCTCGCCAAAAATCAGCGGCTTTCGCATTAAAATTCGGAGCGGTGGAGGGAGTGTTTGTTAGGATCAGGGTAGTCGCCGGATGTTTGCTCAACGAGAAGTTTCCCGCAGTTTCGCGTATTAATTTCGAGTTGTGAAATTTCTTCGTTGACGAAAGAAAGTTTGCTTAATTGAATAGCTGGGTTGATCTTGCATTTACTTTCGAATTTATTCGCTTTCGTTTCTTTTTCGTGTTCTTGTTGAAAATCCCGATGAAAGGAAATGGCGTGCTTTCGTTCATGACGGTTTTCATCTTACCGGTTCTAACAAAGAATCCCTGCTTTCCAGAAAGCGGGGCAGTCTTGAATCCGACTCCACGAAAGCTGCATGAATGAGGCAGTGAGTCCTTTTGAAATCAGCCCCGAGACGGAAATTATGTTTTGAAGAAAACGTGGAGGGATAGGAAGTAATTTATTTTGGTATATCAAGTATATGTTAATCGGATTCCAAATTACTGTTCCGTGGTGGGAATTTTCCTGAGGCGATTCCTCGATGTTTTGTTTCATTGGTTACTTGCGTTGCCGATAAATTTCTGCGTGTTTTTTGTTTTTTTTTGCGTCCCGGGAGGCGATTTGTATATTATTCTTTTATTTGAGAAAACGCAGGATACTCGTAGACATATTTTGTTGGCGTTATTGCATGGCGGGATTTGGTTTTGTTCCGTTTTCGCGGTTGAAATTGCCTGCGTGTTATCAAGATTTACGCTGTCTTGTTGAGTTGTGCTCTTACGTGATTATACGGTGGATTGGATGTTGACGTTTTTTTTTTTAGTTTGATGTGCCTCAAGAGCAAATTTTAATCCGGGTTTCGGAGCGGATGTTTTGAGGTAATTTTGTGCGAATAATTGAGGTAATCCGTACGATACATTTTCGGGTTTTCTCTGTGACTGAGGAATCGTTCTAGTACTTGTGGAAATCACTCTCAGACACAGTCAAGTTCTATAAGGAGTCATCCTAAGTTGTCTATGGATTTCTTCGCAGCGTGGATGTAAAATTTGTCGAAAACAAGGTTTATGGGTTTAGCAATTATTTTAAATCTTGTCAACGTATACTTCAATAATGTACTACTCAAGTACCAAGCACACATTTTTTCTCTAAATTGAGAGGAGAAAGGGGCTGTCTTCAATCACTGTGTGTACATTCGTTTAAAAGTTTTAGGATTTCGGGTGTGCATCATATTTGATTCTAGTGGGAAATGTTCAACTAATTTGAAAGTAAGCCCTTCTTATAATGAAGATAACTGAATGTTACGTGAATTCAAGATCAATTCATTTCTAAGTTCTAAGCCAGGATTCCTTATTTTTAACAAATTTCAATTTTAGTCACTTAAAATGGGGCGCTTGCCTAACTTAGGGATGAAATTTTTAAAAGAAAATTGACTGAAAATCCCCGGTGCGTGTCTTATTTGAGGGTGCGTGGTACTTGGAGTAAATACATTGTGTGAGCTTGACTGTGTATTTTCCAAAATTTGAAAATGGGCAGATTTTTCCCCTACAAGATGAATTTTAGAGTACCCCAATTTTTATTCTTCAGTCCTCATGTCGTAAATCAATCGTTTCTGAGTGGGAAATTGATTTCCGTAAAGATCAAATTCATTGATTCTATGAGAAGAAACTAAAGAGTGGAATGACTGTCTTTTTGAAATCGCGTTTTCAAGTCATGTGGAAAAATGTCCAGTTTAAACGAAACACGTCTTAGAGTTTGCTCATTGACGTACGCGGTTGAATTTCTACATAGGATTTCTGTGAAAATTTGTGGAATTTTTCTCGTGTTGCAGGTATTTTAATGATCTATTGATTTTGCTTGGGTAAATTCATGCGAGTTCCTGGCGTTGAGGAAGGAATTATCCTCATTCGTCAGGCAAAATGGTGAGTGACTTGTCAAGAGGAGTTAGTGTATTATTATTTCAAAGGTCTATTTTCGTGTGCTGTGTTATTTTGGAATGCTAAATTTGGTTTAGTATTATTTTACAAATAATAAGCATGATTCTGGTGGAAGAATTGAATTCTGAAATACCAGTTTTTGCCTTAACGAATGATGATGTCCTGCAAAAATTAGTGACCATCTGTCAACCCACAAATTACAAATATTGAGTTCCTTGAGTATTAGTCTGACTTTGTATGATTTAAATTCGAGTGGAATTTGTATGAATATAAATTAGTGCTGATGGAATTATGTTATCTCAGGTGGAATTCAAAAATTCTAACTTTTCTATGAAACGTTCATTCCATGTCTGAATTCCCTCGAGAATAATGTTCAGTGGTACCTCATATGCAATGAACGTAATTCATGAAAGTGTGGATTGCCGATTCAAAGCATTTCCTCTGAATGGGCTATCCAAAAAATTGAGATAAAATTCAATTTTAAGTGAGCTTTTGTTCTTCGCTGACAAATTTCCTCTTAGTGCAAGGGTGAAGAATGTCGGGGCAGTTTTATCTCGCAGTACAAACGTAATTCGTGCGAGCAATATGTTCTTTGTACAGAGCATTCTTTATAAAAACCAAATATGCATGAAGAATAAATTTTCTCATTTGTATAAAGAACAATTGTGTTCATATTACAAATTTTGTTAGTAGTACAGAGCTGAAAAATTGCAATTTTTCATTTACGGAATGTTTGTAATACAAGGTACCACTGTGTTGTAGACCTCCCACACTTGACAACTTATCCCCTCGAACCTGTATAACTTGAACCTCCCAGAAACCTTTTGGAAAATATTTTTGGGACCCAGGAAAGAAAAAAGCAATAAAAATGTCTTTCGATGCTTTTCAGAAGGAAGTTGGTGATCATGTAATTGCATAAGTAAACCCTTCAAGTTCAGCATCCTATCAAATTCAACTCATTTACAAACTAGTTAAAATACCAGACAAACGCTAATTTTTTCTTCCTGCAATGAATTTTTTTTGTTGCGAAAAATCGACTTCCCCATTTAAAATTTTCGAAGTGTCCCTTGGAGTTTGACGGTACTGTATTTTTGGGTTGATGTTTGTTAGTCGAAGTACATGAGTTGCATGCTGATTTTGAATCTAAGGAACAATTCGGGGGCACCTTCAGCAATGAAATTTTGCGCCGAACTGATCTACTGCGCAGAAAAACGTTGATTTTGAAAGCTTGAAGCCTTATTGTCTACGATAGTTTTATTCCAACTTATGCTGGACAAATGCTCGAATATTCTTTCATCTGAGTCTGTGCTGCTTGTGATTTACAACTCATTTTTTCTCTTCAAGATGCAATTCATGTTGCTGTTCAGCCGCCAAGGCAAACAGCGGTTGCAGAAGTGGTTCGTTGCCTACCAAGATAAAATGAAGAAGAAAGTGACCCGTGAACTCACCACTACCATCCTGGCCCGGAAGCCCAAAATGTGTTCATTTCTTGAGTGGAAGGATTTGAAAATCGTGTATAAACGGTGAATTGCGAAATCTTGTTTGGATTCTCGAATTCGAAGAGTTGATGCATTTTTTTTTTCTTGTCCAGGTACGCTAGTTTGTATTTTTGCTGCGCCGTAGAGCAAGAGGATAATGAGCTTCTCACCCTTGAAGTCATTCACAGATACGTGGAGCTTCTTGATAAATATTTCGGCTCTGTGAGTAATTACTTAATTTCTTCGCCGTGAATTAATTACCGCGCACAAAGAAATTCCGGGTAACCATTGTCAAAATAATTTTGGTTCCTTTATTGCTAGAGATTATTGAAATCTAAAAATTGATCGGTCGAAGGAGTATCGCGATGTTTTTGTTGAAATGTGGACAAATTGAATTCATTTCAACTCCTCATGAAGTATTCGTCGAATTTCCTCCTGACCGATTTGCTCATGATCTATTAAGATGAGTTATTTTTTCTTGTTTTCCTCGGGTCGAAAAAGAATTAATAATTTTTATAGTTTTCCGAAATAGGAAATTTTTGTGTTATTGATGTTCAATGTGAAGCTTCTCTTCGAATTTAATTTTAACGAATCTCGTTTTAACGATTTTTTTGTCCCGGCGGATTGTTCATAAGGACAATTATCTGAAAATTTCATAATTGCAAATGATTGTGAACTATAATCTCAAGATGATGAATTGTTGTCTTGATTATGTGTGTATAAACTGTGGAGCATAAGTATTTATACTTACAAGCATAATATAGTAAAACCCAACTTGTGAATAATCAAAGAAACCTTTCAAAAATATTTTTTTTGCAGAAAATTTTAGCATTGCAGGAAGTATGAAGCTCTGATCAAAATGTATCTAGCTTCATTTAAGAATTTACAGATAACTAATTTTTCTCTAGAAAAGTATTTTCGGAAGGATATTACTGTACAATTTCAGGGATCATGAATATCCCAATGGATAAATGCTATTCTTGCACATGTACTGTATTTCGTTTGCTTCAGCTCATACTTCAGTAAGATAATTATATTTTTTGAGAATTTTGGAAAGGGAACGTCGTAAAGTAGAAAATTTTTTTCACACGTCGAATTTCTCCAGTTTTTCATTGAAAGAAGTTGGAAATTTCAGCAGTTCTTCACAAATCTGTTTTGGAAGTACTTTGAGGCACCTATTACCCATTCCACCACAACATTGCATTCCTACATCATGAAATAAACATGAATCTCATTTTAAAACATTTTTCTCAGGTCCCCGGGGGTTTCATGTAACGAGATTGAACTGTATTTTGATAGGATATTATCAATTGTTCATTCGCAGGTGTGCGAGCTGGATATTATCTTCAACTTCGAAAAGGCCTACTTCATCCTGGACGAGTTGATCATTGGTGGAGAGATCCAGGAGACGTCCAAGAAGAGTGTGCTGAAGGCCATTGCCGCCCAGGACATGCTGCAAGAGGTCTGTATGCGCACAAATCCTAGCATAAGCTCTGAAGACGGTGTTTGGTCCATTTGAATCGCTTCTTTCGATGATTTATCTTTCATCCTGGGTTCTTCACGGTGGTCGGAGCTTTTCTCTGTTCTTCGCTTGGTTTCGGATCGGATGGTGGTGAATTTGCGAGGGAACAGCTAGGGAATGGCGAAGCATGACGTGGAGTACACACAGTCACTTGAGTTATCGTAGATTTCCTTTTTTTTTCGAACTGGAATCAGTGATGGTGTTTTTTTTTTTAACAGCGGTAGCTTTGAGCACGTAGCGGTTGTTTTTTTTTTTGCGGTGCTGTTCTGGTACGTGATCTATTTGCATAATGTGATATTTTTGAGAGAAAGTACTGAAATGTTAGCTGGGTATGTGATCTGCTAGAAAGAAAAGCTATGATCTACATCAGTGGTCTGCAAAAGTTGTTTGCCAGTCCATGGGAAATTTTCTTGAGCATAATGAATGTACAAAAAGTTAGTAATGAAGTCTGTTATCATCATCTAAAAATTTGGAAAGACAATGGCGGCTGAAATTATCTGATGAAAAAATAAAAGTTAGATTTTCTCCTCCTTGAAAGTCAGACAGATTTTCACCTGCCTATATAAATTATTCAAAGTTCAGGTGGTGCTGTGCAGTTTGACCCTGGATCCATTGCTGGACCAGGGTTAAATTGCAAAGCAGTCAAAGTGTGAGACCCTGTAAAATTAAGGAAGAGCTGTGCAAAAGAAAGGATGATAGAGGTCAAATTTTGGGGCAGAGGTCAAATTGCAAGTCAACCTCCAAGCAAATTGGACTTTTGAATTGTGGGACAGTCAAATTGCAAGTGGTAGTTGCAAGGTGTGAGGTGCCACCTGATGTATTCATTTTGGGGAATCTTTATTGAAGACCAACTTGATTTTTTTGAAGAAATTCCACTATAGCTGCTTCATTGGTTCTCAACTTAATTTTAGCAGCAAAATTTTTGTTTGGATGACTGTATGGCAGGTACTTGAAACATTTCTGCTAATTTGAAAATATTTGATATAATTTGCTACTCCATGGTCCCTAGAAGGTTGGGGAACACTGATGTAAATTGTATGATCCTAGGATTGCTTGAAAGGGATGTGTTGCATTCTTGCAGAAGCATTTGAGCCTTTTCCTAATCATTGAGAATATTGCAAAAGATATCCTACATGACAAAATGATTATTAGCTCTTAAATGTGGTCATGAATGTTCATCTTTAGAAATCTCAAGTCAGGCTTGCCAACTTACCCATTTTTTTAAATGAAACGTTCTTGTTGTACTCTCAGAACTACTGCAATTTATTAGCCAGTACTGAATAATTCCTATTTCGGCTCCTAAATAGCACTACCTTTTATTATTGAGATTCTGACAAGAATCAAACTTCGATTCAAGTATTTTTTTTGAAAGAAATGTTGCAATTCAGTTTACCAATGTTTAATTCATGTGGAAACTTCATCTGTTCCGAATTAGCGGAATGTCACGTTAAAAATGGGACTTCAAGAAATATTTGCTACACATTTGTAACCGAGCCAACGGTTGTAAGTCGGATAAAGTCGTGGTCAAACTAACTGCAAGCCAGTTTATGCTGTGATGTGACAATTTTTGCTGCTAAGAATCTCTGGTGCTAAAGTTGATGGCATTTATCCAGATCAAACTTATATCTTGAGATATTTATCCGTGTTGAAATGTTTTCACGCCACGTTGAGGATGTTGGTCCGATTTTGATATTGCGAAATTTATCAATCTGTGGATGCCATATGCCCAAAAGCTTAATTTTGGCATAAATTAAAATTCTCTTGACTTGTATTTGGCCTTGAATCCCTCAGTGCCCGAACCGAGCCGAAATTTTTTTTACATTCCAAGTTGGTACGATTATTTTTAGACCCCAATCAGTCAATTTGCAGTTTCAAGTATCGTGGGCAGAAAATGTATGTTAAATTTGTTCTGTTCGTGCGAGGCATGATGAATTCAGTATATTCTTACTGCAACAAACCCATGTGCGGGGACCTGAGAAGAAATTCAATCGAACAAGATTCATGGTTCTTTTGGCATGTTGGACTAGAATCTTGAGGAAAACTAGCGCAACAGTATCTACCACAACAGATATGTGCAAGATTTGTTCAAATTTCCAATTTTTCTATGAAATAATGGAGAAAATTCAAGATGTAAATTTCAATTTTCTTTTTTCTGTCTTTACCTTTCGAAATTGTTTTTAGAAAATCTACCAATCCTACTACAGTATCAGCTGAAATGAACAGAAAATACATGAGTAAGAAGAACATTTATTTATTGTAAACTTCATTTGCCTGAGATAAAGCAGTATCCTTCTAAAAATACTTTTTATTAATATCCATCTTAAAAATAAAGCCAAATGAACTTTGATTAGAGCTTCATACTTCTTTTAATGCTACATATTCTGCACGCAATTGCCATTTATATTTTTGAAGGTTTTTAAATTATGCACAGGTTGAGTTTTCCCATGTCCTGCCAATTACAGCAGTAAAAATGTCCTTGGCCCATGCACACGTAATCAAGGTGAATGTTCATTATATTGTATTGAGAATATAGAGGAAATTAGTTCTTTGTAACGAAAATTTTTTTACAATAGTGTTCCTATGAAGAAACTTTAGGGACCAAGGAAATAATTCGTTGTAATAGATTTGCTTGTGTACCATGAGGGGTCATGGTGGCGGTTATTCTCAGATCACAATTATCTTGTCGGTCGCATACCGAAGCAACCGTTTTTTTTCGCAGTAGGTCCCTTACCAGATCAGCACCCTTGTTATTATTGTTGGGATATGAGCGGAACTCTGAAAATGAGTGGTTTTTCCTCTTATTGTGCCTACTTACATGTGAAACGCAGGACGAGGCGTTAGAAGGTGCACTGAAAGACGTAGGCCTTGTTTGAAACTCGGTTTGCAGATGATGAGACAATGGATTTCGCCTCAACGTTGCTTTCCTGTTGGAAGGATTGTTTGTTTGTTTTTTTTGTGTGCGCACCGAGTTTATTCAAAATTATAGAAGCACTGTTTTTCTGGAGCTGCGTGAAAAAAAGGAGGGAGGTTCTTATTGGGATTGTGTGCCTTGATTTTGAGCAAGTCGTTTTTTCAGAAGGAGAGAAACCTTGTGTTATGTCGCTCAAAATATTTCGCACTTCATTACATAGTGGCTGAAAGAAAGTACCAAAGTATTTTTCATTGTGAGCATTGTTATATTGAATTTTTGGAATTCGCCAGGGATTGATTCAACGTTTTGTGACCTGTGAAGAGAGGAAAAATAAAGCTAGGGGATTGCGTTCTTGGTGCACTGAAGTTGTGTTCTTTTGCCGCAGCAGCTTTGACGTTGTGAGGAGTAGAGAATACTGTACAGTAGTTACTGCTTATTATGGGAGATGATTTGGGACTGGTTTATGTATTAGGGGAGACACCCTTGTTTCTTTTTTTTTCGCAGGAAGAAACGCCGCAGGGGCTGCTCGAGGACTACACACTGGGCTGAATTCCTTTGCAATCTTGGTCTCGCAAAATCGATTGTTTTGGGTTACTCTTGCTAAAAAACAAAATCGTGGCATTCCGCGCTCTCTTTGAATCGGCCAATTCTGTTTAAGGCATTCCTATATCCAAGGAAGAGAAGTTTTCCGCTGACTCAAGAGTTGCAGGAATTGGTGAATTTTTGGATGTATCCGGAATAAATTGAGCTTAAATACATTGAGTTTTTTTTTAGAAATTTTCTACAGCAGCATTACTACAAAGACATTTGCAATTCCGTTTTGAAGAAGAAAAGTTGTTAGGATTGGAGACCACCTTTCAATTTCACTGTAATACCTTGCTGGCCAATTGGAGTAACATTTTGGGACAGTAAGAAATTCTGTTGGAGTATTTCTTGATTCTCAAAAAGCACGTGGAAATCAATTTCAACCTTCAACACCAATAGTCATTGCTGATGACCTCAGATCATTCACAAGAATTGTGAAAATTAGATTCAATTATTGGTCAAGACAACAATAGAGACTCCTCAATTAAGACACCATCCAATTAAGATCCAGCAAGCCAACATTGAATGCACCAGCACACTTTTCCAATCCAGGGAATCAATGCCATGTGTTGGAAAAAACCACTGAAAGAAAAAAAGAATTAATTTTTCTCAACAAAATGTACACAGAAAAAGGTGTCAGATTGGATTGCATACACCCAGCAAAAATGTGAGCATTTGTGAACCCATTTTAAATCCTTTTACAAATGGCCAATCCTATAACCATTCAGAAAATGGACTTAAAATAATCTTTGAATTTACTGGGCATTCAACTATAATACCCAAACAAATGCCCCTGACAACCATTCACCTAATGCCCAAATTAATGCCCTCATCTATTTTTAGTCCTGGCATAGGTGCAGCCCATTTGAGAACCCAGTGAGCAAATGGGTCTTCAAACTGTCTCAAAAATTTGACTAAAATAATAAAGAAATCACTTCTAATCTCTATTGTATTTCAAGCTTCATTATTTCAATCAACCAGCACACCCAATTTGCATGAACAACTCAATTGTGAACCAATTGATATACTGTACAACAGGAAAGGGGAATAATATACACATGAGAATCTTTCAGCTCCACCAGCAGGAATTGAAGCCCTCCACCTTAACCACATAAGGTATGAGTATGACACACCACATGAGGCACAAATGTTGCAATATTCTTGATCCCTATACTGTAGTTAGATTTTCTCATTTTATCAGGATTGTTTTAGAATCCCATTTAATCTTGATCAAACTGTTCTAAGGTGCATAATAACGGTTCTCCATTAATTTTCCCATAACATTCATTAAATTAATTTTCTATTATATTTTTGAATTAAATGGGATTTCTGAATTATATGCATGACTGTCTTATATAAAAACTGTATATGTAAAGTGTAGTATATTTGTGTCAATGATAGTGTATTAAAATAATTCAACGTTGTATACAGTGGCCTAACACAGACCTCTTGCGGTAAGGATTTTCGATGAACAGACCAACTCTGTTATTGTGGCATCATGTATATTCTCCATCATGAGCACTATAATGTCGCTAAACAATAGCCAGATGATACAAGGGAGAAGAGGCTATCGGGTAATAGCGTCCACGCAGAGTCAGCATGTTCAAAATCTCACTTCAGCTGCTCCCCGTCCGCTTCACCTGGCCTTCCTCCAAAATCTGAAAGAGGATGTCTGACCCACCCGCCGCCCATTCTCCCCTCTGGTCAAGTACTCTTCTGAGGGTTGAGCTTTCCCAGCAATGTGGTCCTAAACGTGTTTACTGTAGACTTACTGTATCTTTGATACGCGTGCATTGATCATCATGATCAGGAATGTTACCTTTCGCGTTAGCTTCGTATCCGAATGGCTTCATCACGGTGATATACTTTCAGACTGTGAGTGTTCAGTGAAAATTGTGGCACTTGTACATCGATCTACTGCGAGTATCACATGGAAGTCGACGATGAAAACTCAAACTCGGGATCCCCGGATTCCAAGCCCCCTTCGTCCTATTTGAACGTATCTGACGTAAGTGGGTTGAACGTGAGTATCCATAGAGATCAAGCTTATGCTCATCATCTTGGTGTACGTTCAGGGTATATCAATCGTTGAAGAAATCATCGGTGCGGATGGTTCGTGGTTCCTGGCTGACGGAGTCAGTCCCGAAACGGCTTACCTCACTTCTCGAACTACTGCGCTATCCACATCTCCTTCCGGAATTGGAGATAGCGCATCACCTCGAAAGTCTGGATCTAGAAAATCAAGCACATCTCTGAATTCTGGCGTCCGAGGTTCGTCGAACGAACAAAGTGATTAATTAGTTTGATTTTTTTTAAAGCATTGTTATTCATGTTAGTTTTTAAGAATATAAGAGTATACTTAGGTGAAAAACATATATATCTTATGATTAGGCATTACGCTATGCATGTGAAGTTGTGCTCAGGTCGTTTGATGACGAAAACGTTGAATTATTGGACAGGACCGCCAGTGGTGTATGAGAAACTGGAACGAAGCAGGCAATCTGCTCGAGAATGCAGAGCTCGGAAGAAACTTCGCTATCAGTACCTGGAAGAGCTCGTCACGAGCCGAGAGAAGGCCATAAATTCTCTTCGCCAAGAGCTGGATGTGGTGAGTCGTAAGGAGCGCCGTTGGGATGCGTGTCATACAAACATCTTTCTCTTCAGTATCGGAAGGTTGCCAAAGAGATTGACGAAGGCAGAATCCCTGATGGAGTGATGGAGTTGATCAAAGGCAATGTCAAAACAGAGGATCCAATGAAAGGCATGGGCACCATCAAGCTGGGCAAAGGGTGAATCATCCTCCTTCGATCTTTCCAGTTTTTTTTCAACCAAGGTTTGAATGATTTTATTCACCGTGTTGAATCTACGTAGGTTGTCAACAATTATCGCTGCTTGATATCGACGATGAACTTTTTCCTACGTCTATGTTAGGGAATGATACCACAGTGCAAGGGTACCGTTTAAATTCTTCTTTATTGCAGTCGAGTGTGTTTGTAGTGTGCTTCGGAACGAACGTGTGATTTTTCGTCGATTCAGCACCCAAATTTTTCATTTTTGGCAGTACGTTGATAATTTGTAATTCCGGTGTGTTTCAAATGATGATGGGTATTGTTCCGCGGAAACGTGGTTTTGGATCCTGCGTTCTCGTGGGCATTTCGTGAGTTGAAATTGCCTTGCGCGGTGTGAGCGTGATGTGGTTGTAAAAGTGGATTTTGCGTTTTCCTACGTCGTCTCATTTTGCATTTCAACTATGGGCAGGAGAATGTGGTCTGATTTTCAAAAAAATTCATCACCGAATAGGTTGGACCATTTATGGCTACCTTCGTTCAATCCAAAATAATCTGATTTTATATTTTGAGCTCCCGTTATCGTGGTCATTTTCGAAAATATTACCATGATCTGAACTCCACGTCAAAATGCAAATACGAGAAGGCATGAGGCTACTTCGTTTGTGCACATGTCTATTAAAATTGTTATTGTCATGCAGTATTAGTGCAGCTCGCCCCATAAAATCAGAAATTGTATTGATTGAACCATAATTTTTCAATAGAAGGTCTGACTGTTCCGGAAATGCGAGTTTTGAAATTCGACATACTTTCTCCTGGTCCATCCTGAATCGTGACATTTTTGAACATGCCATGATCTTGATTCTTTTCGTAGGTAGTTCAGTGTTGAAAATGTCTGCGAGAGACTTGCATTGTTTCGTGTGTTCCGACTATGAAGAAGGGGGATCGGATGAATACGCGTTCATCCCCATCTTCGGACAAGCAACCGAGTGTACCAGTACCGAGTTGGTCGAGAAGCTCGGTTCCATCCTCGGGATCGTCATGCCTTGCGACGGGGATATCGTACCTTCTTTGTGTGTTCGGTGTTACAATCTCATAAATGACATCGATGGACTGGAAGTGAAGTTGCGCGAGGACATCTACGATTTGCGAATGTTGTACCAGAACGGAGTTGATGCCCGTCGCCTGGGCGTGAAAATCAAGCGTGATAACGAAACCTTCTGGGGAGACATTCGAGAAGAGAATGGACAGTCGTTTATGCCTATTTCCGGGCTTGACGGTGCAGCGCTTGATCAGCTTACGCTCAGAAGTGCCGAAAGAGTGGAAACAAGTGCAGAGAAGCAGTCGAAAAGTGATGATGTTGAAGACAGCCCGAGTGTTCCTTGTGATGCCAAAGGTAAAACCCCCGCGAATCTTTCGTTATCTAAAGCGTATTGGTGGATTGATGGTTTGTAAATTTATTGTATTTTTAAACCTATGATGTTCGTTTGAACTATGCTTCTGCGACGCGTGTTTCATTAGTTGTTCCCCGGTCTTTTAGTAAATGTTATTGTAATATTTACGTAATCGGAGTCTTTTTCTTAAGGAGTGAGTGATTTTAATACTTGTGATACCATCTCTGACTTTTGTTCGAATTCTTACTGACTTGATTTTAAATTAAGGGAAGACGGAGAGTCATTGGTTGGATAAAACTGAGGTTTACCCAATTGATCGTCGTGATTAATGAGATTTTAAGTGGTTTTTACAAAAAAAATCTGAATGACGGGAAGTCGCTCGAAGGTTGAAATAGCATTTCCGAGAGCTATGTACGAATCGTCAGAGTATTGTAATTTATGTTGATCATGTTCGTGTCAGTGAGGAAAATGTTTTTCCGAAATGTCGATTAGTGAACGGGTAGTTGCCACTATTCGCAGATTTAAGGGAAGGAAAGTTTTGGAAAATTAATACTTGATCAGGGGTTTGGAAGAATCTGACTGCGTAAACAAAGAACTGCGAAAGCCTAAATGACGATTTACTGTCGGTGGTCAGATTTCTGTACTACAGATTTTGTTCAAGTAATTAATAGACCTAAAGTCGATTTGAAGGCTAATTTAATGTGAGGAGTAGTGGGGCCCCAAAATGCCTACGTATGAAAAATTAGGGGAAGTCCCCGAAAAAATGATTCACGTACTACTTCTCGATTTCAAGGTACAGAAAATAACCGTGCAGAATAAAAGTTATAAAACCACTTGAAATCTTATCTTTTGGCATGAAAATGGTCGGGTAAAGCGAAGATCGAGCGCAATTCTTCCTATACTGTGCTCACTGCTCAGAGAATGAAAGGAACTCCGAAGAAGCGCAAAATTAGCGGGTTTTAGATTATGAATTATTGTGACTTCATGATACCATTTCTTTTTAATTTTTGTCAACATGGAAAGCTGAATTTGTGCATGAGATAACTAAATTTTGAAAAATAAAATGTTTCCAGTTGTCCCGAAATGAATGTCCAGATCTTGAGACATTGTTCGGATGTTGGAGCAGATTTCTCGAGTTATAGAGTGTCCCTGAGTCGAGTTGTCCAAATGTCGAACACCACTGTATTTTCTTTAATCATTCGAAGTTACTAGTAACAGTCGCATTTCAAAGCACCTGAATTGGCCAAAACGCACTGTGCAGAATATGGCGTGATTCTCTGCTCGGTATTCCATTAAACTCCGCAGGATCTAAAAAAATGTGTCTATCATCTGATGTATTGATTACGTTTGCATTCCATTTGGTGACTTGACCTCTTCTCCGTTTTCTTTTCACCAGATACAATAATCGAGCACGTGAAGGTGGAGCACGAAGACGTGCGTGCGAGAGACACATTTGAAGCAGAAATCGACGACTCTGAACCCTCAACGTCTAGTCGAAAGCCGCAACTGGCGTCTATGGAGCACTCCGTGAAGAAGAAACTCGTCCTCGGAGGCTCGACGCAATCATCCAGATTCCCCAGCTCTCAAGACGAAGACATGAGTATGTTGCCTGCCTGGTCCGGAGACGATTTCAGCGACGAGGAAGACGATGACGAAGATGATATGGAAGAGACGGTGATGATTGAGAATCCGCGGAGATTCCGACGCGACGACGAACCGGATGAAGGATCATCTGGTGGTGGTGGTGGTGGTGGTAAAGATGATTCCGTGCATGATGCTCAAGATGTGCCTTCTCGAGACGGCGGTTCTTCAAAAGATGCGAACGATAGGAATCCGTCGGGTTCGTCGTCATCTGTGACGAAGACGGCGCCGCTTGCTGTGCGAACCGAAGGCATTTTCAACAGTCGTATGCCATCGCACATGATTGCCCCTGGGCGATTAAAAACGCTCATCGTAAGGGAAGACGTGAAAGTGGCGTCCATTCAGCATAACCTTCGTCATGCCACTTCAGTGAGTTTTTTTTTTTTTTTTTTTTACATTATTTTATGCAAAAAGGTCCCAATTCTCTTTTGTGGGTGAGTGGGCATCAATAAGCAAGATCTTGTAACGAAGACTTCTTGGCTCGAGCTGTTCCGATACTTCCAGTAATAATTTGATGATCAATAAGGTTGGTTGAATCGATGCCAGAACTTTTCTCAAAATGGAAATTGCAAAAAGAAAGTGTTTGATGATGCCGCAAGTTTATGCACAAAAAAGCGCATATCGATCAAATTTGCATTGGAGTTGACCATAACTTTTGGAACTTGATCTTTGTATTGTCCGTTGTTCCCTGTTTCGATGGGAGACTTAGAATCAATATTTATACAGTATGTATTTCTTATTGAAAACTGTTCTGGAAAAATTTGAATTTTACAGAAATACGTAAAAGTGGACTCTCTCTACAACGAAATTCTCTCGATAACGAATTACTTTCTGGGCTCTTGAATTTCGTTGTAGAGAATCCCAATAACATGGGTTGAGAACCCCGTAGGACTAAAAATAAATTCGTTGTGGGGACATAAACTTTCTCTACAACAATAATCAGTCTACAACGATTTCCTCTGAGAGGAAATCGTTGTAGACTGATTATTGTTGTAGAGAAAGTTCATTTGTGTATGGTATATATTTAATGTACAGTCGAACCTTGATGAGCCGTCACCATTCGTCCATGAGGTTATGGCGATTTAACTGGGTTGGGGGTTTACCAAAAAGGCTAAAATCATATGAAAATCAAAAACAATCGTAAATAAAATTCCTGTTCTTCTGGGAAACAATCAAAATAACGGGGGGATGCGCAAATTATGTCTATCTAATGTTCCCAAGAAGTGAATTATATTTTCGTGCTCGTGTTTTTTTTGATTGGAGACCTTTAATGAAAAGTCGAATCTTGTTGGCGGGCTATCGTCCACAAAATCAATTGGCTTAGCGTTTTTGAGTTTTCGATAATTTTGGCAGATAGTGTTTCGCTTTTGGTTTCCAATGCTTTCAGCATTTGGATGGATTTTTTTTTTTAATAAATTGGCGGTTGTCGAGGGTGGTTTGACTTTACTCGCATTATTTTCTATATTTTTTGTCGTTTGTTGTTCAAAGACGAGGTACGCGTACGCATGCAACATTTGCAACAAGAAGTTGAAGAAGCGCGATGCGATGGAGGAGCACTTGAGGATCCACAAAGTGGCGGCAAAGGTGCCGTTCCAGTTGGAGAAGCTGGACGAGAACGAGGAGAACAGCAACCCGGATCATTTCACCGACTTGGACGGCTCGATGGAAACGTCGGACGTGATTTCCGTGGGCAATATGCAACGCATCTTGTCTCAACTCTGCGACGTGAGCGGGATCGGAGACAACACGCAGTTGTTTTTCAACGAGCCGAGGTCCGTGTTGAACACGTCGAATCGCGGCGGCCTCTGCGACTTGTGCGGCATGAACACGCCGAATTTGTACTTGCACAAACGCACAGTTCATCCCGACGTGACCATGTTCCGGTGTTCGTGTTGCCAAAACGTTTTTGCGGACGAGCGCCGGTATTTGGAGCATGTGACGAAGGAGAGTCGGCTGGGCGCCGGCCGGAAGTACGTGTGTCCCGAAGAAGGATGCGGAGAGATTTTTTCGCGTCTCGGCCCGTGGCGCTCTCATATCCGCAATGTGCATTCCGACTCACGATCCGCGTGTTCCAAGTGTGGCAAGGTGAGTTTCGAATGTTGGGCGCTATCTTGTTTAAGACGCGCCGAAGTGTTTAATTTTTTTTGCCCGATATACCAGAATTTTCAATTGAAGGTGTGTCCGAAAATGTGTTCAGCTTTCAGAAAAGAAAGTCTTCTTGTGCAAAAAAAAAAAAAAAAAAAGGTCTGTGAAATATAATTAAATTTTTTAATTAAAAAAAAAGCAAGATGAAATAGTGCAACATTCTATCGCGGAAAATGTGTTCAGCTTTTCAGAAAGGAAAATATTCTTGTGCAAAAAACATGATTTAGGGGGGGAAATGTAGCTGATTCGATTTTCTTTCGAGTGAATTTCACTTTTTCAGTAATATTATTTCTTTTGTGTTTTTTGGAAAAGAAAACGCAGAAAATTGGATGCCGCTTTTAAGTTCGAAATTGTGGGTTTCTCTAATCGGGTCTGTTCATTCTATCTTGTAGTTTATTTAGTTTTTGAATGATTTTCAAAGGAATGGACGCCTCGTTTTTTGACCATTCCGTATTTACGCGAATGTTGGGCGCTATTTCGTGTGAGACGCGTCTTAATTTTTTTCGAGCATATTTTGCGCGATATGCCAGACCCTCAATTGAATGTGTAGCCGAAAATGTGTCCAGCCTTTCAGAAACGAGAATGTTCTTGTTCTAGTACAAAAGTTGATTTAAAAATGTGCCGATTTAAAAAGACTTCGATTATCTTTCGAGTGAAGTTGACTTTTTGGGGAATATTATTTCTTCCGTGTCTCTTGGAGAAGAATATGCAGGAAAGTTAGGCAATGCTTCTATGCTTGGAATTGTATGTTTCTGTAATTGGGTCAGATCATTCTATTGTCTAACGTAAAAATTCTTACATTTAGTTTTTGAAAGGTTTTCAAATCAATAAACGCCTCGTTCTCCGACCTACCCGTGAACGAGAATTTTGCATGCGACTGTAAGGGAGTCGAAAATTCCTTAGAAAAAATGGAAATACAGTATGGATAAAACAAAAATATTCAAAATGGATTTGGCCCGATTTCGGTCCCACCAATGTTGTCGATTTGAGGAGTGTAAATCCTGTTTCAAAGTAACCACTCATGAAGGTGAATTTGTTTGAAGTGTCTTCCCTGCTTTCTTAACAAGAGTTTGCCCTCACATGGTCCTATTTTTTTCATTTTGTCAATTTTGCAGGTGTTCTATTCATCCTACGCGATGGTGCACGAGATGAAGTGCATTGGAAGAGTGGAGGATTACGCGTCTCCGGATGACTATCATCGTCGGAGAATAACGAAGCGAAAGCGAACGAACGCCTTCAATCCGGAACTCTTCGGTTTGGACAAGAATGAAAACGATTTGCAATTTTGTCCGAAATGCTGTCGTAAGGTGAAGAATCGTTACTGGCTCGTCGTTCACATGGACAAGGTGAGTGGCAAGCAGCCAATACTTCGACCTGCGTTTTCGTGGATTCAGTGTCACGTGTGTTGAGACAGTGCTGTAGTTCTCTTCGTCTCGATGCACTTTTTTTTGACGAATTCAGACTGCGTAGCTACCGAGCACTGTACTTGTGAATGATCCGTCTTTCGCATTGTGGGTGATTTAATTCGTTCGACATACTAACCGAAAGATCATGATGCCCCATGACATTTTTGCATTTTTCAGCACTACTGTAAATGGTGGAATTTAAATTTATTCGTATACAGTTGAAGGAATCCTGACAACTTCTCGCTCTCGACTTTCTGAATTTCACAAACTTTCAAGACAAGGAGATGTAAAAATACGCCTTTTTTTCCCCATTCCCCTAAAATTTCTTAGGTTAAAGTAAAATTTGATGAAATTCAAGCCATTTTGGCCGTAATTTTCTTCAAGTGAAATAATGTCGTTATGTGAGTCACTTTTCCCCCTTGAGAAATTTCTTTATGCGATACTGTATTATGAATTTCCGAATTTTCAAGCATTACATTTTGAATTCAAAATTGATTAGTATCAAATTGGAGTGATCCTGAAAACTTTTTGCGCTTAACTTTCTGAATTTCACAAAATTTCAAGACCAGAAGGTGCAAAACTGAATCTTTTTTTTTCTAATTTCCCTAAATGTGAAAGTAAAATTTTATGAAATACAAGCCTTTTTCTTCCAAAATCGTCTTCAAGTGAAACAATTTCATTATGTGTGTCACTTTTTCCCTTCGGGAATTTTCGTTCTGCGAATTCGGAAATTTCTTTCTGCGAATTTTCGTCGTGCAAATTTCGAATTTCCGCCTTTCCGGGGTTCAAATTTTGAATTTTCGTTTTGTGAAGTTTTCATTAAGCAGGTGCTTTTTTATGCGGGAACTCATTGTTTGTCTTGAAAGTTACCCGTTAAAACCCTGGTTATTTGCTCTCAGGTTCACGCACCGAGACCATACCAGTGTGGCCAGTGCGGGAAAGGGTTCCAGCGCCAGGACCAACTCGACATCCACATCGTGTGTCACACGGACAAGGTCGCGTTCCGCTGCGAAGTCTGCGGCAAGAACTTGGCGAACCCCTCGTCCCTCAAGAAGCACTTGTCGTTGCACGAGGGTCGACAGACGAAGCCTCACGAGTGCGACGTTTGCGGCAAACGGTTCTCGGGTCGGGACAATCTCAACGTTCACGTCCGCGGAGTTCACTCGACCTCGGACGACCTCCGCTACATTTGCGACGTTTGCGGGAAAAAGTTTCCGATTCTCGGCTGGCTCAAGAACCACTTGCGCTCGCACACCAACAACCGGCCGTACACGTGCACGCATTGCAAAAAGTCTTTCAAGGAGCCGAATAAACTGCGAGCGCACGAGCGGCTTCACACTGGCGAAAAGCCCTACGTGTGTTCAGTGTGTCGAGAGGGTTTCATCCGGGCAGAAGGGCTGAAGAAGCACATGCTGCGCGTGCATCAAGTCGACTCGTCCAAGATGTCGTATTTGTTGATTGAAGACACGACGCAAGTGTTCGGGAGTTCGTCGTCGTCATCGTCATCCAAGCAGGGGAAGCTGGATGAAGGCGAAGCCAGTGCTCAACCCGCGAGTCCGTTAATTGAATGATGAATTGTTGTGTGACTCTTTTATTCTTTTTTTTTGGTATTGAGCGTCCAAAAAGTTGCTGTGCAGTGAGAAAAACTTTTTTTGGCGAAATCAAATTTCGATTTTCGTGTAGTAAATTTCGAGGAAAAGATCGCAGTCCCGTTTGTGTTTACTGTTTCGTTTTTGAAGATGGATTATATTCGTATGTGTTCGCTAGTATCCCAGAGTTTTCTATTACTGCATTCTGCCGCTTTAATTTGCCGTTCACCTTGCTGTAATCAAAGACTTAAAAACAGATTCGGTTGCAGACCACCGGTTCGCGGGAAATTTTCTTGAGCATAATAAAATTTTATCAAAAGTCTTGATGAAATCCGTTATCTTTGTTTGTAATTTAGGAGAGGCTGCAGAAGTTGAAATTCTGTGATGAAAAAAGAAAGTGGGTTTTTCTGCTGCTAATGCTTTGAACAAATTTTAACTTGCTGAAATAAATTATTTTCAAGTTTTCATTGTGAGAAACTTTTCTTGGACCCACGCTTTCTAATTCTTCAAGGCAATGTAGAATAGCTACTTCATTGGTTCTTAACTTAATTTCTGCAATGAAAGCTTCATTCAGAGGACTTGACGCCAGGTATGGAGAAAATTCCTGCTGGTCTGCAAAAATTGGAAAGAAATTCGCTGGTCAGCAGGCCCAAAAGAATTGAAGAACTCCGCTTTAAACTATATGCTCAATATTCAGAGGTATCCAAATTAGTAAGCAAAACAGTATTTCACTCAAATTAAATGCATACACCTGTATTTTGAAGTTGACATCTAACCACAAAAATAAAGAGGAAATCATGATATGGACATTCTAGCAGTTTTTACCAGTGAATATGATTTTATCTGCTAATATCTATGAGCAGTATAATTTTTTTTTAATGAAATAATGCTTACAGTGGATTTGTTTCTTGGTCCAATAGATGCAATGATATTTCAATTTCGTTTCAAAAAATGTTTCCTTTGTAATGAAGATTTTTGAGGTCCCAATAAGTGCTTCGTTGTAACTAAATTCTACTTCAGTTTTTGTGTGTCTTTTTATTTTATTGCGCGCGAAATCTGTGGGCCATTCTTCGAGATCTATTTGACATAATTCCGTGCAAAGCACAGGTTTTTGCTGAAATGTTGCTTGAGAGTTATTTCTAATACAGTACTGCATTATTTTCAAAAACTGCGATATTTCTCACAGCAATATGCTAAATTTTTACTGAGGCTACTTGAACTTTTCAACTGCTGAGTAACTTTGTGGACACCTCATAAAACCGAGTGAAGAATGAACATCAGCAGCGATGTCATGAACTCCACACCTCTTTTTCAAACGTAGTTTTCTTGTTTTTCTTCTTCGAGTACTGACGATTGAAAAGCATGGAATTTTTGCCACGCAAGTGATGAAACTCTTAATATTCGCTTATTGTCGGAATGTATTATTGGTCTCTCGGCGGATCGTCGTTCGAAGAACTGCGGGAAATTCAATGTTTCTCTCGTTATACTCCCGAGTCCCAACTGAGATATACCTATTTTTGTGGAGGGAAAAAATCTCGATTGTTCATCAAATGATTGTTGGAAAAAGTGTTGTTGCATTGAATTGTCGCGAGTTTCGTTCGTATTATTGTTGAATTCGCATCGCCATGTGCTTTGACTTCGAGTATACCTTCTTGAATATTTGTGTGAGATACACCTGCTGGTTTTTGTAGTGAATGAGCGAGTCTTCATGTGCAGCATTTTATTTCGATTTTTTGAAGTTGATGAACATCAATTGTTTAGTTTTCCCTTTTGCGTCAGGAAAAAATAAGCTTGGTAACAAATTAAGCGCGAAACATGGAAATCAAGAAAAAAAAGAGGGGACACAAAAGATAATTTGGGATACATTCCTAAAATTTCCTATGGAGCAGGCTGTCATTAAAATATTCAGTTCAGCAATATGCAGCAAATGTAAATGAAAGGAGGCAATAGGCATACTTTGAGCATTGTTATATATGAGCCCAATAGGAGTTGCAAATGTTCTCTATATACTGTACAGCAGTACTGAATAGACATACATCAGCGGGGATCTTATCACAGCAAACCCTTGGCCATGTGAAGAAATGCACATAGTAATAATGCATACTAAACTGAAAGTGTAATGCATCACTATATGATGAAAATTTTGAATACTCATATGAAATGGAATACTGTATACAGCGGCATATAGGTCTAATGGACCATTTATTCTCATCTTCTCATTAAATGATAATTTCTTATAAGGTTTCTTTGTAAAGTATAATACTGTACATGACAAACATAATCATCACCATTAATCTTCTTATGACAA
>CAJPEX010001360.1:0-60048 GCA_905338405.1 Notodromas monacha | reverse complement strand
ACTCACTTGGACCTGGTGCACGTTGGGCCGGATGACTGGATGATGGAGCCTGCTCTGCATTCCAAGCGACCTTGGCGAGCTGTGCTTGCTCGTCGGAGATGGAGGATCGGGTGAGTTATTTATTTTTCGTTTTCCCGTTCGAAAATGGTTTGGGAGGAGGGAATCACGATTACTGTACTGTACTTATCATAGGAGAGGAGGGGGGAAATGCATTGCAAAGTTATTTTCTGCTTTTTATGCGTTTTTTTTTTGTCCCTATTTACTCGAGCACCACGTGCCATCAATTAAGACGCGTATCTCAAGGTTTTCCTTAAACCTAAATTCAGGGGGGAAATGCTATACAGTACTCGCATAAGACGCGTACTGTATCTTAGTTTTCAGCCCAAAAATTTATTTGGTACAGTATTTTGAAAACTACATGGGGTAAAAATCTAAATACAAGCTCACTTGAATTTACCATTAAAAAATTATAATAAAAGCAAGTGCTGTTACAATTGTGTTATAAATCTGATCATTGCCAATTATATACTGTATTTTATTATTTATAGAACTTTTAACAAAATAAAAGAGTTTTCAGCTCATCTAGTACCCTTAGTAAAGTTGACTTCAATGTCAATTTTTTTCTTATGCGAAACAAACTAACAATTGAGAAATAACTTTAAGCATTTTTAGAAGTGGGGAAAAAAGTTTCAAGTTTGAAAAATTACTACGAAATGTGTACCCGACTATGACGCGCACCTCATTTTTTCCCCTTGTATATTCCTGCTATCTTCGCGCAACTGTCGACATTTGAATCTATCCCTCGTAAACGAACTCAATATTCCATTTCAGTGTAATTTTGAAGCTAAGAAGAAATCGAGCATTCCGTGGATTTCTTGTACTGTATTGCTTTGTGAGTTTAAAATAGTCAGATACGTTTCGAAAGCAAGTTTGACGCGAATATTCGTTTCAAAATTATTTTTTACCTGGATTAGCAATTCCAAGTACTGTTCTGTTCTTTATGTACTGTATTCTTAGTGGGTCAATATAGCATAAGACACGCCTAGACCAGCTCAAATTTGGGGTTTCTGTACCGTTTCGCATAGGGAAAATATATGCGGGTACTTCGTGGACGAAAGTTGCGAAATAATGTTTGGATCCCGCATAGCTAAAATTGTCCGTTCCATGATACGTTTATTTGCACGAAACAAGATTTTATTCGTATTAAAAATATTCAGTCCGTTCCAGACACTTGAAAAAATCGTTGATAAATTTTCAAAGCATGTGTATTTCATAAATCTAATGCAGGTGGACTCTCTCAAACGAAATGACCAGAAAAAACTGCTTTGTAGAGAAAACTTTGTTGTAGAAATGTGGAGAACCCCTATAACATGGGAGAGAACCGTATGGGACCAAAAATAATGTTTTTTTGCAGAGAATATCGACGTAGAGAGAGTCCACCTGTTCTGTGGTATGAAACTCCAAGTAAAAATTTCAATAATGCAGTATAATTCTTCCAATTTTGAGCTCTGAGGTTTCTAAAATTTCCAGATCGTTGAGATTCGTAAAAACAGCGTTTCTTTTCTTTACTCGCTCTAGATTATTTCTAGAAAATCCTCAAAACTTGTACCAATTCATGCTTTATTTTTCTTCATTTCAAATGCATCACTTTTTTTTAATTCGTGAAACGTTTCTTGTTGCGACGTCGTTGTGCGGTTCTTTTTTTTTTTTATGCCGGAACCAATTGTGGAAGGATACTGTGCGTGGCTAAGCTAATTTCGCGTAATATACCGCCAGCGAGGCAATGCTGATGTGTCTATTTGAACGGGGAATAAAAAATGTATACGGTAGTAATAAATTTCGGGGTTACTTCTCACGCGATTTTTAAAGAAGGAGTTGGAAGGGAAGAACAGGTAGAGAAAAGTGTAATGCGATGTTGACCGCCCCTTGCGTGTTCTGAAAAAATAAAAATAGGTACAATGCGGGCGGCGGTCCGGATTACAAGCAGACGACGGCAGTGAACCCGCAGTTTCACATTCAAATACCGCGGTCGGGCCACACCAAGTGCCACATGGTGGTGTCCGTGACGCAGGAGTACAAGACCCAGCTGTGCCACTCGATGCGAGGCGGTCTTTTGGACGGCAAAAAGCTTCACCGGCACGACCTCGGCTTTTCCCACGCGCCGAGTGAAAACCTTCAGGTAAGGCAACTTATTCCCGTTCCCGCCCCGCGTTTCCCCCGACTTTTTTTTTTCATTTTGAGGATATTGAAATGATGAAGACAGAAAGAAGAAAGAAAAACAACAACAACAACTTGACTTGTAAATCCGAACGGTATTTTTTGATGCACCGTTCGTCGTGGGGCAACCTGCGGAAATGATGCAAGTACAGTACAAGGGGCTTGTTCAAAACTTTTTGGAAACTATTCAAAGTAGAGTCAGGAAAGTTTTTGAGTTGGCATTTTCGGTGTAGGGGGGTGGGGGGGGAAATGAAAAATTGCAGGGAGTTGAAATTGGTGATTTTCCTGAAAATGCTTTGTAAATGAGTTGACGGGATGCTGGAATTGGAGGCAAGGGTTAATTTGCCTTAATTATATGAATTGAAGAGCGAGAATTGTGATTGTTCTTTTTTCCGTGTCCCGAGAAAGTTTGCGCAATGGACTCCAGAAATTTTTGATTCATAGAGGTTTCGATGTCGGGGGGGGGGGGGAATGTCTTTAGTAAATTTTTCTCACGAAAACTCAGAGACAGGGACACAATTATAAATTCGGGAGGTTTGAATCATCTTGGTGAAATTGAAGGTAAACCAGGTTTTTTTGGATTCGGAAAAATGTATTCCCTTGCTTCACCTCATAAATTTTAGTTCCGTTTCAGTGTCATTCAATTTCCGTTTTGTTGATGTCACTGGCTTTTTTTTTCAAGATTAGAACCCGTCAATTCCGAAAATACAGGGGGGTTTAAAACGTATTTTAGCTATTCCCACAAAACGCGAAAGCTAATGATCTTAATTTAGGCGTGAGTGAAAGTTCGACTTAATTGTGCTTGAATAATTTTTGTTCCAGGATTTTAATTTTTCATATTATGGTTGCTGTGGCTTTTGAAAATTGATCTTAAAATTACGTCATAAAGTATCAAGAATTACCTAAGAATACATTATATCCCCATACGTTCATATTCAATGATTGGTGAGAGACATCTTTTTTTATAAAACCATGAATGAGAATAATGTTGTTGTTTATTTTAACAATTCAATCTCAATGTTTGAAATGTGTTAATCTATATGTAATTAGTTTTAAAACAGTATCTGCCCTCGTAAAATTCAGAACATAGCGATTCAATTCAACTACTGAAGAAAGTCATTCATTATGCAAGAATGTGAGATGGGTTTTTTTTAATTATAATTTCATCGCCTCTTACTTTTAATTATGGTGTTTGAATTGCCATTTGAGTGTGCCTTGACCATCATTCCATTTTCATGAAATCCGGCGGAATTACGGCCGATAAATTTCGGCTCGGGCGAGGAACCCCTAAAAAGTAATGCAAAAAAAAATAGTGCGTCAGAGAGGGAACTACGGAAGGAAGGTATGTTAATCACGGGGTGGTCGTTGGGTGTGAAGTATTTTCGTTGCGGCATAATTGGATTCGTTGTGGTTTCTTCGGCGTTTGAGGGCATCGACCCTGTTGGCTTTCCTCCCAAGTTTTTTTTTTTTTTTTTTTTTTTTTTTAATTTTTTTGTTTTGTTTTGGGCTTACTCTTCGTACTCCCATGAATTTTAATTGAAAGAAGGAAAAAATACAAGAAATTGTCATCAGTGATATTCTTATTGTCTGACTTGCTTTTTCTAAATCTTTGTGTTTAGTCTTGGGCTTACTCTGCGTACTCCCATGAATATGAAAGGTGAGTCTGGAGGGCATCGGGTTTAACGGTAATTCTAGAGAATTTGTAAATACGCCGGTTGATTGACTTCTAAATGGATTCCAGTTTTTTTTTTCCCTGACGCTAGTTATGGTGGATGTGTGGAGGAATTTTCTGGCGACAAGAGGAATTTTTCAATGTTCTTTTCGGTTTATCTTTTTGTACAGGATGAAAAAATGAAGTAGTAAGTAACGGTATTTTATATTAAGCTGACAGTTTTTTTCGTTGAATTTTGATCGGATGATGCGTAGAATATGTTTATTATCAAGTATAAAGCGAATCTTGAACGTTTTCCGCTTCTTTTTTTCTTTTTCTTTTTTTTTAAACCAGAAATACGATTGGATATTTGCCCAAATTTAATAGTCATGAGAAAACGCCTTTACTTGAAATCCAGCCATTTTTGTCGTTTCGCTTTATCGTGGAAGAAGAAGATAAAGTCGAAAAATGATCTTTCGCCTGGAAGTTTTGTCTTGAAACCAACTGGTATCCGATTCTAAAATTGGAATTTTGATTGAAAATTTGAAACTATCAATTTTTTAGCAAGGAATGGTTTACGTATGTCGGTGAAGATACCCAGCAGTAACCTGGGTACCCAAGTTTCTAAGTTTGAATCAACCAAGGAAGTCAGTGAGAGGAAAGTTTAATAAAGCTTAGAAACCACCTTCGCATATGCTTTGTCTATGTGAGTGTGTCCTTATCAATTTTCTCCGTCCCTTTGTATGTGTCCGTGTTTGTAGGCCATTGGTTTCGCCGTCTACGAANGCTTCTTTTTTTCTTTTTCTTTTTTTTTAAACCAGAAATACGATTGGATATTTGCCCAAATTTAATAGTCATGAGAAAACGCCTTTACTTGAAATCCAGCCATTTTTGTCGTTTCGCTTTATCGTGGAAGAAGAAGATAAAGTCGAAAAATGATCTTTCGCCTGGAAGTTTTGTCTTGAAACCAACTGGTATCCGATTCTAAAATTGGAATTTTGATTGAAAATTTGAAACTATCAATTTTTTAGCAAGGAATGGTTTACGTATGTCGGTGAAGATACCCAGCAGTAACCTGGGTACCCAAGTTTCTAAGTTTGAATCAACCAAGGAAGTCAGTGAGAGGAAAGTTTAATAAAGCTTAGAAACCACCTTCGCATATGCTTTGTCTATGTGAGTGTGTCCTTATCAATTTTCTCCGTCCCTTTGTATGTGTCCGTGTTTGTAGGCCATTGGTTTCGCCGTCTACGAAGTGCCAGCCAACATGACCCGACTGACGACCGGCTTTTGCGTCGAACAAGAACCGATCGACGTGACGACGCATTCAGTGGCCCGGGAAACGGCCACGTTTTTCACTCTGCCGCCAGGAAACTACATTGTGGTGCCGCAAACGGCGCAGCCCAATTCCGAGTCCCGCTTCCTGCTGCGTATCTTCACCGACAAGCAGACCAACATCTGGGAGGTCAACGAGGACAACATGATCTTCCGGCCCGTCAGCATGACCCACTTTGATGATCACCAGGTCCTGGATCCTCAGGTGAGTCACGGAAAAATGTTACCCTCTCTCTCTCTCTCCCCCCTCCCGCGCTCTTGAAGTATCGCGGGGGAAAATTTCGTACGTCTGAAATAATCATTGTCCCATTCCCGTTCCACCCTTTCCGCGATTTGCGAGAGGTGTGGTTGTTTGAAAGCCGTTAGCCCGCAAGTCTGGTGGTAATTTTTCCTTCTCGTTTTTTTGTCTTTTTTTTTCAATACAGTACAGTTGAACTTTGATAACTCGAACCTCACCATGTCGAATTGTTTTCAAGCCCCTTTCTGAATCCCCTAAAAACAATGCTTTAAAATATTCTCCATAACTGGAAGGCTTGTCTCCTCCAGAACTCGAATTATCTGGAGGCCATTTTGCTAATATTTTATTGTCACAGGAAAGAGAAAATCGATAAGAATATAAATTGACGTGTTTTGAAATGAAGTGGAAGACTAATTGGACAGATAAACACGTTTCCAAGTTCAGTATCTTGTCAACTGATTTAAGAAGCCATGTAATATCTATAATATCACGAATCATAATTTCCTGTAATTATTCTTTCTTTCCCCCGCCACAAATGCTTGTTTTCCTAACTCGAATTCTTGCTGGTCCCTTGAAGTTTGACTGAATTTCAAATTGAAGAGTACAAAACAAACCCCATGAATGAATATACAGTATGAGATTTACTTGTCAAACATGCATGTTTGTTGAATACACAGCAGGTTTAGATGCAATCAAATAAATATGTCTGAATTGTTTTCAAGCCCCTGTCTGAATTCCCTAGAAGCAATGCGTTAAAATCCTCCCTAAGTGGAAGGCTTTTCTCCTCAAACCTCCATAAGTGGAATTTTCAGAAGGCTTTTTAGCTATTATTTTTTTGACACATGAAAGAGAAAAGCAATAAAAGAAGTAACTTGATGCATTTTGAAAGGAAGTGACAGACTAATTGGGCAAACGAACCCGTGCCTCCCAAAAGTTCAGCATGCTGTTAACTCATTTAAGAAGCAATTTAATGCCCATATTATCACCATTTACAATTTCCTACAAGTCTTTTATGTTTCCCACAACAAAAATGCTTGTTTCCCTAACTCAAAATCTCCATGAATGGAAACTTCCCTGAGTCCAATTTTTTTGCTGGTCTCTTTAAATTTGACTTGGAGAGGTTTAAGTGTAACTCAAACCTCCATAAGTTGATGCGTCCCTTTGTGGAATTGTTTTCAAGTCCCTGTCTGAATTCCATAGAAATATTACCTTGAAATCCTCCCGATGTCAAAAGCTCTTCTCCTCAAACCTTCATAACTCGAATTTCCAGGAGGCCTTTTGACTATTATTTTACTGACACAGAAAAGAGAAAAGCTATGAAAATATAAATGATGAATTTTGAAAGGAAGTAAAAGAGTAATTAAGCATTAAACCCTTGTCTTCAACTTCAGCATCCGGTCAACTAATTCTGCAAGCTATTTAAGGCCCAAATTATCACCTTTTTCAATTTCCTGTAATAATCTTTTGATTAAAAATCTTTCTAACTTGATTAGAAGGTTTTCCCACCTAAGTCTCCCTAACTCAAATTTTCTGGAGGTTTTTTGTTTATTATTTTATAGAGACAGGAGAGAGAAAAGCAATAATAAAACTGGATGTGTTTTTAAATTATGTGAAACACCGATTGGGCAAATTAACCCTTGATGGAATTAACCCTTGTTTAGCATACTGTCAATTAATTTGAAAAGCAAGTCAGACAATAAGAATATCACTGATGACAATTTCTTGTATTTTTTCCTTCTTTCAACGACGAAAAATTTTCGTTTCCCTAACTCGAATTTTTTTTTTTTTGGTCCCTTGAAATTAAACTTTAAAAGAAGTTCGACTAATAATTTACGTGTTTTAAACACGCAGTGGAAACGGGTTTACGAGGCAACACGCCACATACTTGTAATTTTGCGGGCTTTTAATACCACAATTGAGGAGAGGGGAGTCGTTACTTGTTGTTTGACGAAGTTAAAAGCATTTCACCGTGTGAATGTTCCCGATTTACCTCATGTATTTTCCGAGTTGAGAAAATTCAGTTTTTTTTATCTACGGTAATCATGGTACAGCCTACTTGAAAACTGTGGTAGGGCATTTCCTCGGCGTAATTGTGCTCGAATTTGTTTGGTAGTGCAATATAACACCCGATTGTTCGGGCTGATGACCAGGTGCCTTTTCTCGGGTTATCAACTTTCGGGGATAATTTAATTCAGTATTGTACAGTATATCACTGTTATTTTTTAGAATGGATAGATTATGAAGCAGGCGAAATGAAATCAAGAATAACCTGGCACTATAAAATCAAAGAAGGCCGCAAATTTCGAGAGAAGTTCTTTGTTATTTTATCCTCAACATTTGCGCGCAATTCGAAGCCAAGTAACGTGCTCATTACCTGATCAAATTTTACTCGAGATCAATAATTATTGTTCGCCGTTTTAGATTTATTGGAAAATTTCAGCGCGGTAATTTGGAGTTGCATTTTATTTTTAGATTTCTAGCTGCATAATGCTGTTCTGCTGAATGTATAAAGTTTTAATGTATGCGTTCCTTTTCTCAATTTTATTCCTAAATATGCAGCAATTTTTTTTTTTAATATTATAAAATCGTTTGTTTCAGCTGTTAAAATTTAAAACATTGCGCGCTGGACATTTCCCCAACTTCATCTGATCATAGAGAGCAGTGCGAAAATTTCGTACTTTTTAAGCTGGCAAAATCCAAGCTTGCGAATTACAGTATTCAATTACTGTAAAACGTAGTACAGTTTGTTGGTCATTTCCTCGTTTTTTTATCTTTGAAAGACTGTATAGCATTATTTCGTTTACAGTAATGTATTTAGAAAGAGGAGAAAATCCGTGTAATATCCTGTAGTTGAGTGATCATGATACGGATGTCGGCGTCATTTTCCCCATATGTATTTAAGATTTTCAATGTTTTTTTTTTTCGCAGGATTTAATTTCGTGCTCACCTTTTTTTCTTTTTCATCGCCGCACTGCTTGTCGGAGTATAAGTTTCCTCTCGTAATTTTCAACGGACGATTGATTAAGCTCATTTTGTTTGTTGGTTGAAACTCATCAGTTTTCCGCGAGTCCAAAATTGAAAGTGTATCTGTATTTTACTTTGATGTATTACCCTCATTTTTCATTTCTTTCCGTTTACAGGCCGAGGGCCGCAACGTGCTGAACAAGGTATTATTCAAATATTGCTCGGAAATTGATGCCCAGGCTCTGATGAAAATTTTCAAGTCGCACTGGAAAAGTGAGCATTTTGAAGCTTGAATTTTGGGACCACGTAACGTCATTACTTGCTTTTGCCTCTTTTCTTTTCCGCAGCCTTTTTGCTGGAAAAACCGAATCTGGAGCTTTGCAAAAGCTTGATAATGCTGCGGGATGTGAGTTTTTGTTTTTTTGTGAAGCAGAAATTTTTGGAGCTGCGATGATTAATTTCATTCATGCTTTTCGACTTGCAGTACAACATCAGTGGACGCGTGATGTTGAAGGATATTCCGCCGCTCCTACAGACATTGCAGTACTGGAGGGTAAATACATGCGCTTCCGGTTTCCTAATGCTGAACTCTCACGTCCATCACACGAAGGGTTTTTTCAGAAGTCCCGTTGTTTTATTTTCATTTTAAGCTGATGAAATTCAAGTGCTGGCCTTTTTTTACCTAGGAAAAAAAAGTCACTTTACTAACTACAAGCGTTTGAAGATGAGGTACAGTATAATGTAGATTTCGACGCCTCGAATTGATAGCGTATGGACAGCAATGCATTAGAAAGTTCTGTGCGTCGTGAAAAAAGTTATGCATCCTTTTTTCGCTGAGGATCCTTCGTTTTTGAGGAAAATTTCCCCCGAAGTATAATTTTGAAATCCCCTTAGCAGCCAGAGGATGTCATTGGATAGCCTACGGAAAAGGTTCACAAATAATTTTTTTTCTATCGAATTGAGCAGAATGGGTTGAATTTTTTTTATAGATTCTTCATTTAACTTGACCTGGCATATGTTCGCGTGAAACACCTCGTTTAAATGCATGTTTGCCCACGTCGAATTTTTCTCTATAATTTAAATTAAATTGATTTACTGTATCATTATTTAAAATTATACATTTTTTGCATCGAATTAGGCAGAAATGGGTTGAAATTAGTTATTTTAGATATAAAATTCGACTTGACCCATATATTATTATTGTGGAACGCGTCATTTAAATGCATTTTCGCCTACGTTTAATTGATTTATTATTTGAATTATTGTCCCATACTCGCCTTTATTTTCAAATAGAATTGAGAAATGTGTTATGCCCCTCTAGGGCATCGAATCATTTCCATTATACGCTCGAATACTATTTTCCCGTTTTTTTATGGCGAACTCATGATGATTTACATTTTAGGGTTTAAATTTTGTATTTTTTCATGATTCTAATGGAGGTACTGTAATTAAATAATGTGGTCATGGTTCATCTTGACTAGAATAACTTCGAGACGATTCCCGATACTTTCGTTGAACTCCTCGTGTACGCCTTATTTTCTTCCTCTAGGCTGCATTCCTCAAGTTTGAAAGCCCGAAAAACAGCTGCAAGGCGTTGAGCTACCATTTACGGCCGCTGCTGTGGGAGGCCGGTTTGACCGTGTCCAACAAAGTGCTGGAGTGTCTGGTGCTGCGTTTCGCTTTGAGGGCGTCGCAGGCCATATCGGCCACGTCTTTCTTGTTGGCTGTCATACGACTGCACTTGGCGCACGGTAAGTCACTGTGAATTAACTGACGAATCAATTTGAACCGAGAAGCTACGCTTGAGTTCAAAAAAGGGGTTGGCTAGGGCCGAATTTCGCGTGATGGAATCAGTTTTGTCATGGTTGCAGTTGTTATGGGTCGAGAGGGGTCTTTTCGTGAATTTTTAAGTGATGCATTGTTGAAAATCCTTCTGTGATTTTTTTTTTCCAAGAGACTGACGAGGATGTTTTCATGAATTTTCAAGTGACGTGTAAATTCCATGAGACGTGTACTCGGTCAATTTTTTTTTAAATTTATATGTAGTGTGCACTTACGAAATCTGTCTTCTCTCCATTTCAACCTGAATGAACAATTATCTGAAAAATGCTCGGGGAAATGAAAGTACTGTATGTTACTCCAGAGATTACAGTCATCTCAATCTCCCCACCCAATGCTTACAATAATTAAAGCACAAAACTGACTGACAAAATAACTGTACAGGTGGACTCTCTCTGCAACGGTCTTGTCTACAACAATTTTTTTGTATAACGCAAATTTTTTTGGTCCCATAGGATACTCTACCTTTGTTAAAGGGATTCTCTGCAACAAAATTCTGTTGACAAAAAATTGTTTCTGGTCCTTTGAATTTTGTTGCGGAGAGAGTCCACCTGTAGTACTTTTAAATACTATATTAGTATCTTGGTTGTGGTGTTCTTTCAGTTTTCTTTCATTCGTTCTCGTCTTTTTCCATTCGACAGAGAGATTCTACAGCATTGAGACAAAGACAAAAGGGAACCCGCTCTCCCTGGAAGAGGTGAGTTGCTTTGTGCGGCGATGAAGCACCGGAATAAGTTACAATTGTCTATGTGTTTATTTGTTTCTAGATGATTTTAATGACTATATACTCATGAAAGTGCGACGGTTGTGGAATCAGGACGAATGCTTTAAGCCGTTACCAAGAATCGTGAAGAAAACTGGAGGAAGTAAGACTGCACAAAACAAAAATTACGTTCAAGTATCTGTGAAACATGGGAACAAGAAATTCGTGCTCAGAAACGTGTTAAAATGGAAAACGTGACCGAGTCCACCTCCTAATTTATTTCCCGGACTCAGTCTGGATTCCGAAACGGGGTGAAAAAAGGAAAGAAACGCGAGTAATTTGACGGGAATGAGAGACTATAGCCGAGTATACGTAAATACGTGAATCTGGAAATGTTTCTGTGTTCTTTTGGACGAACAGTCCGCATTCGTTAGTATTTTGCGCTCCTCTTCCCGCACTTTTTTGTGTCTGTATTTCGCGCTGTGCAACTGCGAGTATTAACGGCCAAATGACAGTGTTGTGATGGTGATGATGATGATGCTCGACTCTTGGTCTCGATGACGGGATTCGTTGTCTATGTCGTCGTCGTTTGTGTCCTCGGATCATTCGTGATGACGAAAATCCAGTGTTTTTCGAAGGTTATATGTGATTACGTATCAACAAACGTGTGAGAAAGGTGAATGTCAGGGCTGATCCACGCTCGCTTGCAGTCAAGGAAAAAAAAATGAGTTTCAGATAACTTTCAGTCAGCTTCGGTGTTTTGAACCACACTTGAGAATTCCTTCGATGCCGGATTTTGTTTTATTTTGCGTAATTATCAACTGCGGGTGATTCATCAGGTGCTTGTAATTATTTTTCTAGACATATTTTTGGGATACTTCTTCGAAATTCTTGGAAACAATTCGGTATATGAGTGCGAGTGGACTAACTTCACAGCTGTGTTCTTTCCTCGGCAATTTTTTTTTATGGTTTTTGGCTAGCGAGAATTCACTCTTTGACAAAGAAATGCCCTTCTGTAACCAGTAAGTTTTGGCTTCTTGGACATAATTGAATCGAAAATTTAATTTTAAAAGGAGTTTTCCATTTGTGATAATATGCCATACAGCTGCTTCTATGCCACGGAATTCGGTGGATAAAATCATGATTTGGTCCCTGCTCCATAAGTATATTTTTATAAAAATTTCCTTTGTGTAAATTAACAAGCAGAGAAAATGATTTTCAAGTCAAATTACCTGGGTTGCCCTTAATTTTTGTGTCGCCGACTCTTCTGTATTTATGGACATCTCACTTTCTGTGTATGTATGAACAGCTCTTCTGTAACCGAATTGTCTCCATAACCATTTATTTTGTTGTTCCTTTGATTTTCTGAAGTTAGTCCACCTATTTCTACACAACTCAATTTTCCAAAACCGATTAAACCACTGAAGGAATGCTCAAGGGTATGCGAGCTGGCAATGAAACTCATCTGCTAGCGGAAGTGGACCAGCTTTTGGATTAAAATGAAACTCAGAGGTATGTAACGTTCTGCTCAATGGGAAGCCAAAAAATTGGAAAAGAAATTATGCGTCAGAATGGTATTTTTAAATGTGTGTAGAAGAATGAAGAAGATACTGGATATGTATCACCATTACGTAGTTATTCTTGTGGTTGGAAAGATCCGGTGCGAAAAGGGCGGGGAAATTGCCATGTGAGAAGTTGCCAAAAAATATTCAGCGGTTCTTCTGACGGAGAAAGCCGAAGGCTTTTTTTGAGTTCATGCATATTTGCATTCATTCATTTAGTCGGAATGAGAATAATTGTTGAAAAACTAATTTTTTTATTGAATATAGTACAGTAACTCGGAATCACGTGATGCTTATTATCGGAAAAGCGATCGGTGCATTGATGTTACCTCTCCGGGAAATATGAATTTTTAACTTAACCGCATGTCTTCCACTGCTGTGAGTAATACAGCCCTAAATTTGTGTATGCTGTATTATTTATTCCTCTCACAAAATTGTTTTGAGCCACCTGCATCTAGCATTCATTTCCCATGTGAAAAAATTGGTACACACTTCAACTATGCGTGTGATCGTGACCTAGGAAACCTTTCCGTGCACCAACGTTTTTCTTTTACACATCTGTATCCAAAATATGCACCATTATTTATTTGTTTGCATTTGGGATACATCTGTAACCCTGGAGATGTGCATCAAATACAGTGAGACTCCATGTGGGTTTGATGGTGCTTGGACCTTTTCCCTATCCCTGTGTTGGATCATACAAATATTGGATCTTGTTCTCCTCATAGACTTCAATGCAAATGTACAGTATTTCAATGGTTCTCTCCATATCAAGAAGTGGGAATATAGTATATAAGACCCCAAAAATTGAATTTAATGCTTCTCCCAACTTCAGGGTACATAAAAAAAACTTCGCAGAAAAACACCCACATAGGAAATGATCTTCTGGTATCAAAAGCTGGAGCTCAAATAAAAGCAAAGAACAAGTCTTGCTTTATTATTGTACATTGTGAACAGACACAATAGGAATAACTGAAACAGCACAAAATTAGCCTGTTTTTTTTTATTATGAATTAGAGTAAAGTTATAATCAAATACATTTTCAATTTTTGTGAATACACAATAAATATAGCTCAACTTCTTCAGGTTAGAGCAGGTATCAAAATGAGAAAAATAAAATGATTTTTTGGAAAATGTTCGCAGTGTTCCTAACTTAACCATATTGTTCGGATGTTGGGTCAGATTTTCGTGAGTTTTAAGTACAGTATCCGTGTGTCAAATCATTAATTGGAGTGTCTATATACTGCATGTTGCAGTCTCCATGCTTACATAATACCGTACTACTGTATACATACCAAGAATTCTGTATAGCACTGATATGATAGCAAAATATGTCCCATGTGTACCACTTGTGTGATTACAGAAAGAGTAGCTTCCCATCTGGCTCCATGATGAAATATAGATGACTGTGTGCCAGAGATCATGAATAAGTTGCTCAATAAAGGCAAAATATTGGGTGGGGAATTAAGAGCCTACGTTTTATATTCGTGTACCCAATATCATTCAGTTGCTTGGATTGTGCTAATTGAATCTTATTTAGAAAGTTATGATCAGAAAATTGACATTACGTCGAACGCCATTATGGAGTAATTGGAAAGAATCAAGGGTGTACTACAGTAGTACAGTAATGTATTGTGCTACGCACTATTACTTTCTGCATTTGTGGTATAGAGTGACATCTGTATTTTGTAAAGGTTGACGTCAAACACAGTTCAATGTGCTACTGGCAATTCCCAAGACACGGTCTGCTTGAGAGAAGACGAAAAATAAAATGTTAAGGCGAAGTCATTTATCTAGGGTTCGTGTTGGAATCATGTGAGAACAAAGGTAGTGACGCCCTTGGAGTTTTCTTCTACCTGTGTTATTCTCTCCACGATCGGCGGGAGTACGTTAGAGTAAACCTAAATCACCGTACATTTAATTTAATTAAATAATCAAAAATGACGGAGGGAGTGTAGAAGTGACAAATGCCTATATGTTTTTTTTTTTTTTAAATACTGTTACGTGAAGAATTTGTGGTGTTCCCGATAATATTTTCACCTCACGTGACGTTTGTGTAGATATCTTCTTTCTCACCTGGGGCAGGAACTTGCGCTTCATAAACTAACAGTGTTTCTCGCCGTGAGCGTTTAGCTTAATTTGCTGAGACTTTAAAGAACTTTCTATTGAAATTACAGGTTGAGTAGTATGCTTTTGGTTAATGGAAACTTATTTTGAACGTTAACTTCGCTCCCCTAAGAAATGACTCGAATTGACCCGTGATCTATGTAAAAGACAGTACTAACTCTGCGTAGCAGTCTTTCCACAGGAGTTGTCCGTTTTGCTGTTCAGAACGACAATACGTTATTGCGAAGTTTACCCGTGATAATTTGTTCGAGAGCTGGTTCCGGAAACAGCATGTCCGAATTAGATCATGAAGAGGTTAGTCAGTGTACTGCTTTCAGTTCGACTAGATTTCTAATAGAACTTTTTCTTTCTTAGATTCGAAGGAGACGTTTGGCCCGTTTGATGGCGAGTGAATCACCTGCGTCTCAGCAATCTTCATCGGGTCCGGTCCCGAATGCCTCACAAGCTGAAGATGCCTCTTCCTCCTCCATTGCGTCAGACTCGAAGGATGAAGCTATAGGCACGGACCAATCGACTGAGGATTCTTCAGAAGCTGTCTCTGACATGAGTCAAGCCGCAGCAGAAACATACAACCGACTCATGGAGCCAGAACCTGCTGTAAATCAGGAAACTCCGGCTGTGAATTCCCAAAATGAAAAGCCTGGCTCTCATGACATGGATTTCAGTCAGGATTCTGCCGTCGATTGCAGTATTCAAACGTCAATAGACGGAGATGGTGAGAAAATTCGCTGTTGCTCTTGGAAAGTCATTTTCTGCGTTATTTTTTGGAATACTTATAGATCAAGAATAACGATGCTTTTCTATGGATTTCTTGATCAATCTAGCCGTCCACTAGCCATTTGCTCGAATAGAAAATGATAAAACTGGAACTATCCCTTGATGGCAATTTTACTCTTCGGAAGTAATATTTCATGTCAAATACTATGAATGGAGCTCACTGTTGAATGTATGCTGTCCCATTTAAAATGTTCCAGTGTGTTTTATAAACGATATTTCTCTCTGAAGTACTATATTCAATATGATACGCAGTGCAGTTGAAGAACAATGATCTCCGTAAGTTTTTCACTAACGAAAAGTTTAAAAAAATAATCTTCATACCGTACTTATTATGGATTGTCAATGAGATTAAATAAAAGTTGAACTAACTCGTTGTAGGCTTTTAAACTATAATATCTTTTTTTTTTAATGTGAAGCAATGGATCTCGATGATGGGAATGCGCAAGGAACGGACAAATCTTCAGTTATGAGAAAAGACGCGAGCAACTTGGTGAAGGACGTTCTAAATTTGTTGGAACCTGATGCGAATATGGAAACCATGGAAATTGATGATTCTCATGGGCCAGTTCTTATTCAAGTGAGTCGCATTTTTACCGTGCGAAGAGCATCACTGCATTATGATTCTTCGTTTGCAGAGTGAACTGAGCCCTCAAAACTTATTGGATATAATTTGTGGAACTTTTCGCGTCGCCATTTCCCCGTCAGCCGCAGCCAAAGCGAATAGCTCGGGGACTGGCAAAGGAATTCCCGGTTTTATAAAACCACTGCCGTTGTCACCAGTGGTGTATATCTCGACTGTCGCTAATTTCCTCCAAGAATATGTCGAGAGCAAGAAATCTCAGTCTTCAAACTCATTTGTGATGAATCCTGAGGATCTAGTCCAGGAAGTTATGGTTGGAGTTCTTGAGTGGATTTCTGGTATCGGCGATGCAGTTTCTTCGATCGGATCTGCATCAGGTGCGTTTTATTTATTTTTAAATTTTTTTTTCATCTTGGAAGGGCAAAGCTAAGTTTAAAGATCTTGGGTTCTTCAGTGTTCATGTGACCTCACTGCGCTGTTTCTTCCGTGGACCCGTCTGAGAAACCATCCTTACGACACAGTTACGGCATAAAGATCTACAATGATTTTCTATGCACCATATTACGATTTTCTTTAGGGGTCCCGTTGGGTTATCTCCCTACGTTATAGAGATTCTCTACCAGAAATTTGTTTCTGATCCCTTGAAATTCATTGTAGAGAGAGTCCACCTGTACTAGGTTGGTTATACTGTAACTACGTACTAAACTTAAATTACATTGCACAGCATAGAGATACAATATATGAATATTAATGCTCATTATCGTTTTTTATCAGACAAAGTTCGGCGTATTTTTAGATTTAGAATTATTTAGGGGTTTTGTTTTTGGCTTATGTAGTTTGCCATCTATCCAGAGAAGGTTTATCGGGACAATATTTAACACAGGAGCTTGAAAAGTAAATTATGGAACATTCTTGTACCCATGGCTTTCCTGTGGAAAAGGATATTCGAAATGATCTGCTGTTACTACAAGTGACAGTGCTTTTTCACGCCATGAGCTGACGTGACATGTGACTTTGACAGAGAATGTGCCCTTCAAATGCAGACGATTCTTGCATTTTAGATTCAGAAGAAGCCACCTTTGTTCCTGAAAAATTGTGGATAAACACGGTTTCTGACGAGGATTCAGATTATGGAGCTCCAAAAGGCCAGTATCCGGGGGCCTTGAAATTACTACCGGAAGCCCAGCATTTGGAACCGGAACTCGATTACCACTGCCGCGTTTTGCAATATATTATGCAAACCTATGCAATTGCGCATTCGGAGGAACATGCCAGAACTACTGTGAGTTATTTTCCATTCGTAATTATGTAATCCAAATATTTATTTTACTCGTTTTTTTTTTATAGAAAAGTCCCGTTAAAGAACTTTTCCAGTATATCAAGCAACTGTGCATACGATACAGTGGCCTGTTGCTGACCGGGGCGCAGCCGTTTTCTCAGAACAAAAAGACTGCAAAAGAGCGTAGCCCACATTTGCTGCTAAGCTTTTTTATCAAAGACCGACTGCCTCAGTCATATCTTCACGATCTTGTGTGCAGTTCTAAGGGAAAACCAAAAACACTCAAGGCCTTAATTCAACCACTCCTACTTGGAGTGTACGACATGGCGAGACGGACAACTTTGTCGAATGAAAATTGCCGGATTCCGATCCAGATTCTGGCTTTCTTCTGCGATAACGATTCGCCGCACGGTTTTGGTCAGATATTCGTGCAACAAATTGCTCAGACGGTAAATTAGTATATTTTTTCGTGAAGACGTTAAACTTGCAGCGACTCAATGGACTTCGGTTCCGTTTCAGGAAATGTGGTTACCCAAGCCATTGCTCTCTGGGTGCTATGGACGGGAAGTTGTGACGCTTTCGTATCTTGGACCGTTTTTATCATTGTCCCCATATTTACCGGATGATCCAATGATATCGAAGCGATATTTCGAAAATGCTGTTTCGGGATCGGAAGAGTGTAAATTCTCCCAAAATGCACTTCGAGCGACGATTTATGATATCCGAGTAAGTTTTTTTCTTGTGCCGTATCATTTTTTTTTAATCTACCGCAATCTTATAAATTGAGTACATTTTTGAAATTTTTATGGAATCCCTGTGTAGAAAACTCTCTTGACCTCGTGTCTCAAAGAAAAGGAAGTGTAGGATTGTCAAAACCCGATCAGTTCATGGTTGGAAATCTTGGGTTTGCTCGACCTTTTAATTTTACTGTTTTTTTAAAGATACAGTAATAACTATAATTAATTTAATAAATTCCCATCCAGTCTTCGAGAATTGCAATAAGTCACGTAAATATTGCTTTGGGCTAGTTAAGTGACATATTGATACTGTAGGTATTTTCTGATGCACTTCTCAAAGTTTTTGAAATTGCACTTCCTGGTGACGCAGTGCTGATGACCAGCTGAATAGTTTAGAATTGTGATACTTTACGTGCGTGCGATTTAAAAATTTTACTAATTTTTGCAGAAATCCACCTACGAAGTTCTTCGAGCAATGGCAATCGTGTCGGAGTCTCGTGAGCTGTTCCTGCGTTACGTGGCTGCCGTTGTGCGTGCCAACGAACGCCGTTGTCAGATGCAATTCGATGAGCAGAAGCTATCTTCAGACGGTGCTCTCCTCAACTTCCTGGCCGCGCTTCAGCCCTTCGCGTCGAAAGTCAGATTACCCAAGATAAATGCCGCGTATCCGCACGCGTTCCAGACTCTCGTGAACGTTCAATTCCTTGCCAAGATCGGCATGGATGCGGGCAAATACGCTGCTTATCGGGAAATGCTGGCTTGCGGACTGCCGGAAACGAGTACTTCTTCCGGTGGGGTCGTGGATTTGAAGAGCCAGTCTTTGGCTGCTGTACAGCGGGCTTCGAGGCGAACTGGTGAACCGGAAGCTCCGCCTGTAGCCGGCGCGAAGGCTGTGTTGACTTACAGTGAAATCAACTTTTCCACGCACGTTTGGTTCCTCGCCATTCATGCGCATCACATCGCGCTCTTACCTGCCATACGGTGAGTTGAACTGTTGTTTATGGGGAAATTTCTTCGGTGTTGGAAATCATAATTATGTCCATTGTGTGGATTCCATTATTTCATATAATGTCATGAACTCATGTGTAACAATCGTGCCTTAGGTAATGCATACCTCGTTCAGTGGATTTTTTTGCAAAATTGTTTTTAATACTGTATTTGACAAAGATGTAGATGATGCGATATAGCTTCAGAATGTATTGTTCCTTCAATATATTGAAGTTGCCTTGTAAACCTTAATTCCAGCATAATCTATCGAATGACTGGATATCTTTTCGATATTCTTGTTTATGTTGAGCTTTGTTTTTCTAATGCGTGAGTACAGTATTACAGTATTATTATTTTTTTAACGTTATTGTGCATTATGTTGGGTATACGTTCATCAAAAGATTTAAAAGATTTATTTGAGAATTCTCGAAAAAACTTTAAGGGATCTGACATTGATGAAAATGTATGTCTTGTGAATCAACATCTAGTTACGAATCTTTCCTTGTCCTGAATTATTCGAATAAGTCTAGAGAACATGCCTTTGTGATCATTACGTCTTGATGTCATGGTTGTATAATCTTGAATCCGATTGTCCAAAAGGTATTACCTGAAGACGTTCAGGAACTTACGAAACTACTTCAGGCTCGTGGAAGAGCTGACATCCACGCAAGACGAGTGGAAGAATACGGCGGCCGCCCGCAGGAACACGAACCTTCTGAATTCATACCAAATGCATATCAAAAGACTGGCAAGAACAAGAATGTGCGCAGAAGTGTCGATCCTGGACGAAAACTTTTTGACTCAATGCCTCATGTTCTACGAAAAGCTTTGCGAGTTCATGGTGGACTTGGCTTGGGACTCTCATCAAGATTGCGGTTGTTTGTGGTACGAGGACAAGTTGATGCAGTGTGGGCGGTTGAATTGTGCTCCGTTGGCGTTGGCTTCATTGCCCGAGTTTTACGTGGAAGATGTTGCGGAGTTTTTGTTGTTTCTGGCGAATTGGAAGCAAAATCTATTGTTGAGTCAGATCCCGAATGTGAACAACTTCTTGCTGTTGTTCATCTTCCGGTCGAAGTGGGTGAGTAACCCGTACTTGGTTGCGAAGCTGATCGAGGTGCTGTTCGTGGCTGTGCCAGAGTTGCAGTCCAATCAGTCGACTCCGACGTACTTTTCTAACGTCGTATCGTCCAGAGTGGCGATTGACAATCTTGGACCTGCTCTGATGAGCTTTTACACTCGTGAGAATTTCATGCATGAGTTTTTTTAATTTTTGCGTTCACTTGTTTAATTTCTTCTTTTTTTTTAAATTGCGATACAGAGGTTGAAAGAACTGGAGCGAGTTCTGAATTCTACGACAAATTTTCTATTCGATACCACATCAGTGTTATTCTACGCGCTCTTTGGAGTGATTCAGATCACAGGAAAACCATCGTCGATTCCTCGTGAGTGACTCATCAATTTTCGAGGGTGGTCTGGTTTCTACGTTATGTCACGAAAAAAGTTCATGAATTTATTTAATGAATGATTAAAATATTATTAGTTGAATTGATGAAGTCAGGGAAGCCTTTCATTTTCATGAAAATCGTGGAAAATCATCACTATAAATTAAAGTTATTATGGATTAAGGACAAATGGGAATGCATTCGAAGGTTTCCGACTTTTTTCTTGCTCTTGTGAGTTGGAAAAATCCGGTAGATTTAAAAAAAAAAAAAAACGGAGTAGAATTATCTTTTGCTTGATTGATCTAGTCGTCGAAAGCATCTTTTTTTTCTCATCACATACGTTACAAGTATTTTGCGCTGAAACCAGGCTTCTCTGTTTATCAGGTTTGATTTTTTTCTTGCTCTCCAGAAAATCGAAGGAATTTGTGAAATTTGTGAACATGCTGATCAACGACACTACCTACTTATTGGACGAAAGCATTGCTTGTCTTGGAGTGAGCATTTCAGAAATGGAATGGAGTGTGGAACAAAGAAAGACGATTTGTGAAATTGTGCATTTTTTGTTGTTTTAGAGAATTGCTAAGGTGCAAGGGGTTATGGAAGGCGAAGGCTGGGCTACGATGCCTGCAGATCAGCGCCAAACCCATGTTCGTCAGTTGTCGACCGACGAACGACAATGCAAGTGAGTTCATTGCTGAGTACCGGTATTGAGCTTCGTTGCTAGGTTTTGTTGCTGCGGGATTGTCTTCAAGATTATGTTAACGAATTACGTTAGTTGGTTCACTTTTACTCTCAAGCTGCTCTCCTTGACGAAGTGCAGTCTTCGTTTTCATTTTTCGTGAACAATTCACGATGCATCCATTGTAAGCTAAAAATTGGAGCTCCAAATAATGTTAGGAATTTGTAAAAATTACTCTGGCTACGTTTTTGAGGTGACAATTTTCTACTGCACGGCAGTACAGTAAAAAAAAATCTGACGATGCTATTGAGCCACTGCTTCTACTCTTCTGAGACCTGAGGATACCTTCGCCGTAAAATGCCACCATTAAAAATACCTTCACATCAAAGTACTCGGATTTCAAATGCACATACTGAAGCTAAGATATTAATTGGAAATTATTTTGATTATGTTGTGCGTCCAAAGTTGATGCATGATCGCACTTCGGAACATGGTTGTACGAATTCGGTCGATGTCGTGTTCGCCGATTTTTTGGTATGGATTCCACTATATAAGAAACATTTTTTGAAGGTCTTACCTGACGCTGGCACGAGAGACTGTGGATCTATTCCAGTGTCTCACACAGTGGATTAAAGAGCCTTTTTTGCGTCCCGAGGTTGTGGATCGATTGGCCGCCATGTTGAACTTCAACATATCCCAGTTATGCGCGAAAGGTGGAAAACCCGTTTCGATGCTTTACGCTTTTTAGCTTATTCTATGCTGATCTGGTTATACTGTTATGATTTGTTAGGGAGATTCCTGCAAGTCAAGAACCCGAAGAAGTATTCCTGGGATCCGGTTCAACTCACGGCACAATTGATGAGTATTTACACGGCATTGGAATCGGAAGCATTTGCCGTTGCTATTGCGAGTGATGAGGTGAATCTTCATGCGCATTTTTGCATCAAAATTTTCAAGTCGAGTATTTCCCCGTTTGAACGGATTTGTAATTCAAGGTCGTCTCGAAAAATGTTTTACGAAAAACTGGGGTTTCGGGTGAAGCAAACAACATTTTTTCTTCATCTTCGGGGACCTATCAAAACTCCCACCTATGTGGTGTATTAGAATACTGTAATAGACATGTTCTATCATTTCGTATGTCCTATCGATCATATCTCCGAAAGGAATTCGGATGAAAAACCGAACCGATACGTTTCTGTGAAGCACCCAAATTGATGTACAGTAGCTTAAAACTGATATATTTTTTAGGCTGATGAAGTATTGAATTGAAGAGAGTGTCGGTATGTGTGTTACGAATTGTTCAGTACGACTAAATTTTAATGCTGTAGTTGCAGAGGGTTCGTTGGGCCGGGCTTTAACCATTATTATTTTTACAGAGGTCTTTCAACCGAGATTTGATGATGATGTTGGCGAGGGAAATGTCGAAGATGAGGTCGGACTGCCCAGAGACGCTGTTCGCATTCAAACGCTTGGTAACGAACGCGCACTCTGTTTGGCTAAAAAGGATGAAATTGGAGCTTGATCTCAGCGATGCACCTGATGAGTTCAGAGGTTTGTGCATGTGCTGTTTTTTTTTTAATTTTGTGAACAATGGGTGAAAATTTAATTATCTTCGCAGATCCTGTGATGGATACTATTATGGAAGACCCCGTTGAGCTTCCCACGTCGGGTAAAATTATGGACCGGTCTACGATTGTGCGCCATTTGCTCAACTCTGCGACTGATCCGTTCAATCGGCAGCACCTGACGGAATGTATGCTTGTACCGGGTAAGGATTCGCATGAATTATACAGTGCTTAATTCCACTTGTCCCATTTCGGAATCGTCAAATGGTATTTTATAGCGAAGCTTGCAAAATACTCGTCAGTATTTGTATGTTATTTATTCGATAAGGACAAGAACACGTTGCTTGTTGTTATAGTCGAAATAATCAATGAAATATGGATGAGCTCGGTGGATGTCGTTAAATATTACGCAGTAGATGCAAGTTTTGTTTCGGATTGCCTTTCATTAAATGGTTTATGGCTAATCGGTTCATTAAATCTTTGATATTTACCTTGTTTTCGGGTTCCGTGAAGCATTTCCTTTTAGGCTTGTGCCATTAAAGATCAACTCCTGGTGGAGACAGTCGGAAAAATATGTAGTAAAGGCCGATAAACAAAAAGCAAGTACCCATGGTACTGTAATACTCCAAGTTTACTTTACAGTGAAGTTCGCTTCTTGTCTTTTCTTGCGTTTTCAAGAATATTTCTGCTTGTATAGAAAAACACTTTCATATGAAATAAAATCTCATTTCCTGCCAATTGTCTCTTTCGTAAGTTCTATGAGTTCCTGATAACGCGAGGAGAAGCAAGCGGATGATTAATTGGCTTTTTTTTCTGAAGTCCCAGCGCTGAAGGACTCGATCCGAGAATGGATTGAAACAAAACGCAGTGCGCTGGAAAAGCCGAAGGACTCGGAACGCGATTCCATGCCGCCATTGGACGATTCTGCTGAGAAATCAGACAGTGTCGCCTCACATTGCCAACCAGAACCAGTCGCTGACCCCGTGTCAACACAGGAAGTGGCTCCAGCATCAGATGACGCTATGGATACAAGTGGTGTTCTAGAGGAAGGCTCCCATGAATGAAAACGTTTCAATGTGTTTTATTTTCCCCGTGTATCGATGTTTGCATTGTGTTTTCAAGATTGTTTTCCCTACTTGTGCTACCACGGAACGTTTTGCGTTGCAGGTTTTTCTTTTTTGCTGATGCAACATGTGTTCTTTATTGTATACCGTCTGATCGTGCGTTGGAGTTCGGGATGCTTTGAGGTCATCTGGGTAGAAACCGGTAGAGAAGTCCGTATGATGGGCTAGAAGTGCAATTCTTTCTGCAGAGTGCATCGAGACGTAGGTTTTGTATGAAAACTGCTGCGTCCGTTTGAAATTTAGACCTGAGCGTTCAGCATTGATTCTTCGATATTTTTTTGCATTCAATAAAAAATAAGGTTCAGTATAACGTGGATGAGTTTTTCTCAAAAACTGGAAAAACAGTGTTCCGCGCTAATTTCCGAGTTTCGCCTGCTGACCTGTATTTACTCGAGCCTGTACGATTTTTTTGGCGGTCGATGGAAGATTATCATCCTTTCTTTCCATTCGATGAAAGCGATCTTCCGATAAAATCCATTTGAAAGTCAGGAACGTCGATTCACACGTCTTTTTGTCGTCGACTACGTCATGCTTGTCTTCAGTGTCGTTTGGGGTGATCTGTCAAAAGCTGCGCTTGTGTTTCAGTGCACTGTGAGGAACTCTTGAAATGTGGTAGCTCTTGTGGGAAACATCTTAATCGACCGACTGTTCCTGCGTGATGTCAGTGCTGGGGTGGGTGTATCGTGATTCACGGAAATGGTGAACCGTCAAGAAAGTTCCCGTGATAAGATTGTGACGGAAGAGGTGGTTGATGGGAGAAGAACTAGTGTGGATTTTTATTAAGAAGTATTCGGCCCTCCTTTTTTTGATTTGCGGTTCTCGTGACCTGAATGCGTGAATGTGTGCGATTTTTTTTTCGTGTGTAAAATAATAAAGTGATGGGGCGCCCCAAAGTTTTCAGCGATTTCTGTCATTTTGACTAGTGGAACGCGGCAGGTTTTCATCCGATTTTTTTTTTCAAGTGGAAGGGATGGATGTGACCGTGTATTGAATTGATACAGTGCAAACAGGAAATAAACGTTTTTTAATTAAGCTGTTGTTATCAATATTTCCGAAAATGTAATGCGTACGTTTTGTTCCTTCCAGTCACCTCGACCGCCTGAATGCGTTTCCTCAACGCCCTGTTGATGGTATTGTGACGAAGATCGGAAACTGAGTCACTGAGTTTGCCGAATTTGCATCGTCAATTTCTAGAAGTACTGTACTCCGAACGGTTTTCTGAAGGGATATTTTTTGCATCATCGATTCGCGGAAAAAATGTTCGACTGATCTCCGAAACGGATCGTCCTTCACCGTGCAGTTCCTATATTTATACCGCGCGCTTCCACATGGTGTAATCCGCGTTCGCGCACAAAATTGGCAGCAGGCAGAGAATCGTGTGACAGTAAAGTACCACGGCCCTGTTCGAAAGTTGAGAAAGAATTAATTAATCGCCATGATAATCGACAGACGTAAATATGTTACCTGCACATCGGCGGTCTCGATGAGTCTGTTCTATGTGAGTTATTGTTACATGTGCAATATTATTAAGGTACTGTACATCAGTGTGAATTTCCTGTGAAGCCGGTTTTGCAAGAGGAGCAGCATTTCGATCAAAATTGGGAGTTTTGCTGCAGGCTCCAGCTTGTTCACAGTCGGAAGATACTTCAATGAGTAGTCCGTGATTTATCCCTTGACCTGTCTTGTTCAAGATTGGCGATTCCGGTGATCTGACGGCTCCATTAGTTGATTTATCTCTCATTGTCATTTAATCACCATTATGTCTTTGGAAGAGTATTTTGAAAAAATGCCCGTCGTAGGCTTTCCTTAAACGCGATTCAGTGATCAAATTATGATCCTTTTTGCCGATAGGTGAGACTTATCTGATCGCTTTATCGGTCTGAGTGTGGTGGGATAAGGGATGTGGTGCGATCGTTGATCGCAATCCCGGGCGCGTGTGAATATAATAGCTACCATTTGTTTGACGTAGTTCCTTCGCACGTGGAGTGCGCCTCGTATTTATTAATACTGTACTGTAAGTATTCCATGACTAATTATATCGGCAAAGAAAAAGAAATTAAAAATTTTTCTGATGCATTGGTGACGCGGAGGAGTGTGGTATGAATCATGGGACCTGATAATATCTTCTGTATAAATACTAACTTGTGGTTTCTTGTACGTGTCTTGACCCCTTTATTCGCTCGTTCCTGCAAACCTATACGCCACCGACGAAATCATATGATGTGTAAATATGAATAATGAATTTTAATATGATCCCATCTTCCACCGCAACACGTACGGGGGCAATCATGTTTTGCTTCATGTGTTACGTATCCTGATGGCGAAATTCCGAATTCAAACACGATCTATCTACGAAACCATGTAAGGGTGCATTGATGTTCTGCTTTTCGAGTGCGCAATTGCGATTCACGTCCTTTACTTCCAATCCTGATTTCCTGGGCGGGTGGAGTTCTCTCATTTCATCATGGGATGGATTTTGAACAAGATTAGGGAGAAGATGGGATGAGCTTTGATGAAATTTTTGAGTCTAGTCACCTTGCAGACATTTTATTATTTTCCGCAGCGATGCCAGGTTACGTTGCTTTAGTTTGAGTTTTGCATCAGAATTCTGCCCGTAATCCGACGAACCGATGTATGAGATTATTCCGGACAAAAGAAAAGCTCCTTTTTGTGCACGGTCGATCGGGATGTTTTTCTGGTTCTATGATGTTCGCATGCAGTGACTAAAATTAAGTATTATTATGTATTCATGACGCGAGAAAGGACTGCTGTATCTCCGTCACTCACTTTCCGACAAGTGTTTTTCTCTGAACGCGTATATACGTCTGAACAAGGCCGACAACGTCACCCGAATCGCCAAGAGGATTTCCCACCGATGTCTGCCTGCGTTCTTTTCAGTGCAGACGGCAACAAGGAAATCCGCTTACGCGTGTCGACCTTGTTGAAACACACGTACTGAGTCACCATATTCCTTTACCCCTGAGTTATACATTATCCTTTTTGAATCCTATTCGATTTTCGCCGGGACTTTTTGTGGAGTGAATTAATAGCGAGATCTTTTGAAACGGTTTGGACTCTTTTCTGGAAGTGAGCAACGGTAGGAGTTAATATAATCGAAGCAGCACAATCTGAGAAACTCTTGCGTCGGAAGGTCAGTACTGTATCTTTAAATTAATTTCATATTATTAAACTCTCGTTACCAGTTTTACCACGATAAGTTACGCACTTCTTCAAATTAAGATAATGAATCTTGAAATTGATTCAGTTTGTTCGCATATGACCTCTGGTAGGAAAATGAAACCGGTGAAGATTTGTTTGCTCCTTGATTACAATATTGCGGATCCACAGCTTGATGTAAGATTATTAATTTTTTGGGCGGTTCCTTAGGAAAATTTATAATTTTGAGCTCTTGCAAAAAAGCATTGTCCTGCGTTATAAATCCTCGTCCTTAAGCGATAAAATAAATGGGTCGCTGAAAAGCACCTGTTATGGAATACCAAGGTTTATGACCCCGAGAACGTCTATCGAATGACAGGATACAAATACTTGTACATCAGTACATGGGACATATATTACAACCATTCACGGAAACTTTCCATTGCTTGAATCATTTATACTGCTCTTCCCATTCAGTCTTGAAGGTTATTGGCATGTAGCATTTTTTGAATGCTGTGCGGGTCCCGAAGCAATATGGGATACAGTATAGGACAATGTGCTTTAGATTCTTTAGTGGGAGTCAAATTTGATGCAATTTTGTATTTGTGCATAATATTATCTCACAAGCATTTATGTTTGTAAACTTTTGTTCTTCAACATCCTACAACATTCCCTTTTTGTCCTCTATGATAAAAAAAAACGACAAAATACGTTCAAAAATTTTTCTAAAGATCATTGCTGCAGTATTCATTTCTTTTCAACTTGATCTTCTATTCAAACTTGGAGGGATCCACAACAAAGTAAAGCATCAAAATTTTATCATTTGTGCAAATCATAACCGAGTATCCGTGTGTGAAAATTATGAAAGAGAAATTCGAATTGACACCAATCCTTTCAAAATAGTGCAGTATTTATCTACAAGATTTTGAACCAAGAAAATCTGGGGTACGCTTCTTAAGCGGGTATACATTTATGTGAAAATTATTTGCCGAAGTACTAAAGGTGTGGGTCTTGCTCGAGGGCACCTACTGGAGTGAATACTGTTTATGTTTTCTCATCATTTGATATTTTCCCGTTGTATTTGCACTTGTGTGACTGAAACGCAAAGTGATGCTGACGTGTTTTCTCTATCATTCAGGTGATGGGATCGATCACATCCATCATGTGACAACTACTCACCCATTGATAGGATCGAACTTATCCGAGAATGAAGCTTCCATGTTGAGCGTCTGCAAATTGTGGAGGAAGGACGAGCAAAGGAACACCGCCGCTGCAAATTCGCAGCCCTTGTGCACCATCGCGTCCAGCGTGTTCTCCGTTGTTGGAAGTGCCATCATTCCTGGAACGCGATCGAGGAAAAGCAACGACGGTGATATAAAATGCAGCAGAACTCCGTAGTTAGTCGTGCTGAATGTTTGGATTTGCGTATGAGAGAAAAAGGATAGTGGCGTGTGTATACCTAATTTCTACTGAAGCCACTCAGTGCAAACTCTATTAATACCCACCGAGATTTTCGGAATTTCCGGAATGTGAAGTGGGATCACGATTGATTACTCAAAATGTATTGGATAACAATTTCTGGAGCATTGTTTTGTCCTGGCAACCCTAGCCAATAATTACCGTGGGTAATCAGAATTCGGCTTAAATTACGATAGTTTAAAGTCTAGAGGATCCACTCATCCATAGAACTTCACGCGGGTATCCAAGTATCAAAGTGAGTTATTCAAGACATTTTTTTCTGAATTCATCTCAATTTTTGTTACGTTGGTTCGAAATTTGTACTGTAATAACATATTTATAATGTGAACGAATTCAAGGCGAAGTTCGCAGTTGAATAATGATGCAGGAGTTTTCGATATTTTTAAAAAAACCAGAACAATTAAGGCGGGTTGAAATATGAAATAGATGAATGTTTACTATTAAGCTGTTCAGAATTTTCAGTCAGTTTAATACATTTTTTTTCATTTTCTGCATTGTTGTATATTGTGGTTATCAATATATCTTAACATGACCATCAGATTTTATGCTGACGAGTCATTCGGAATCAGTAAGTTCCATCTCCTTCTGGGTTCTTCCCGGGTGCGCATCAGGATTTCTAAAATAATAAGGGTTTGCTTGAGCTATTGATGCATTTTGAATAATACGGACTACGTTTTTCCCCTCCTTTGCAAGAGTTCTCAGAATTCTTTGAACGTTTAGGGCGCTTCTGTGTATATGTACGTGTGTTCAACCAAATGTGTGAAACGCATTAAAAAGGCTAACTTTTTATTGCACCGGAATTTTCTATGTGAGCATTATATAAATTATACTGCGAATGCCTCAGAAATGTTGATCAAAGTTCACTGTATTACTTCAGCAGTGTGTTCCTTTTTCTCGAAATGCTGATTTGAAGAGCTTTTGCAGAATGTTGTGCTCAAAGTTCATTTATACCACGTTTTTTTTAATTCCATTAATTTTGAAGCATGTATTTTTCTTGCAAACGTACAAGTGTTACAACATAATATTGATTCCTCGAGAAACTGAAAACATAGTACTGTACTGTACTGTACGGTGATGGGATTTCTGAGAGTTAGTTATTTAAAGTTTAAAAAATGCAAGTTGCCGATCAGGTTTTAATTGAATAACCTTACCAAAAGTTACGTCATTAAATCCCAATTTGCTGATCACGAAAAATCTTGTTCAACATAAAATGTGAAACGACGGATATTGATCTTAACACGTTTGAAAGATAATTCAATGGAACGTGATCAACTTTATTTTTCAAGATGATCGTCCATCTTGAGGAGTTGATACATAAATTATAAAAAAAAATTTTTCATCTTCTGACCCTTTCCATGTAGTTTACATATAGAGAGACCCCGAAGTATCTTCCAGTTTCATTTTCTTCTCCAATAATGGGATTCCGTAGGAATCAACACCTAATCACAATAATTTACCCCGTTTCTTTCGAAATGTTTTTCCTTCTCTATCCGGAGCCCGTCTATCATTATTGACGTCGGCAAAAATAGCGCTGGTGAAACGTGCGTCATCCGCGTATATTCCATCTCTTCGCCGCATAATATTCCAGTTTTCGAAGCGCGTGATTGTGTTTCAAGAAAAATTGATGCACACGGGGTGCCTTTCATCCCAGGAATCTGGATCAGAAGCTCATCCTTTTAATGAGTCCGGTTGTTGACGAGTGAAAGAAAATGAGTGCCGGTCTGGATGAAGGCCTGACATGAACTCGTCAAACACGCAGTCACGCACACGTGTCGCGCGGATCGTGTCCGCAGGGGAAGAATGGATGATTCTTTTTGCGGGGTCCGCAACCTTGTTCCAACTGCTGTACCACATCCGGTATATATATTGGGATTTTTCAATCCCAATTTTTGGATATATTGGGATTTTTCAATCCCAATTTTTTTTTCTACTGTGGGTTGTGTCACTTTTAGCTGAGCTTGTATCAACTTCCTCTTTTGTGCTACGCATGAGTCTCATAACTTCAACTCAGGATAAAGGAGTGGCATTTTGTTTAGATAGGCTTTCAGTGACTTTGAAAATTGCATACAGGTAGATGCATACTTTAAACCAGTGTTGCCCAACCTTTTTTTGGCCCACGGACCAGCAAATTCCCGAAATATTTCCTGTGGACTAGCAAGGTTTCATAAAATATGTTGGCAGACTCGCAAAAGTTTAGCTTGCAAGACTTTATGGCAAGTACTGTATTTAAAAGTTGCTACTGTTCGCAAAAATTGAGTTAAGCACCAATGAAACAGCTATAGCTGAATGTGATTTTTGAAAATTAGAAAGGTGGGCTTGAAGAAAGCTTTCTCAGAATGAAAAATTGAAATACATTTTTTCAGCTGGTGAAAACTGGTCTGAAAAGGTATTACAGTAGAAAAGCCAACTTTCATTTTCATCAAATAATTTCAATTGTCCTTTCAAAATTGCAGGTAAAGAGAACCAACTTTTTTGTAACTTTTGATGAATTTATTAAGCAGAAAATGTCCTGCGGACCGTCAAGAAATGTCTGTGGGCCATTGCCAGTCTGCAGACTAAAGGTTGGGGAACATTGTTCAAACAACCTTGTTTGAAGTGGTACCAAATCCGGTAGATTAATATTTTTCAATCTTCCTTTTCCTTCGATAATATATATATTTTCTTCTGTATCACTTTTATTCTATGTTAAGTCAATGACTTCAACCCTCAAACTTCAGTAACTTGAATTTTGAGCATTATTTAGAATAATTAATCTGGGAAACTAGGAAGGAGAGAAGAAAAACGTTTACTTGGTCCATTTTAAAAGGATATGAGAGACTGATTTAGGAAATCTATCCTTTCCCCGCAAGTTCCGCATCCTGTCATTATATTTATCAAACGATTTAAAGCCCAGAATATCACCAGTGTCACCTTTCCCTTATTGCTTCATTTCTTTTCCGATCAAAAATTCTGGCTTTCCCAAACTCCCTGAATAACTTTTTTGTTGGTCCCGCTCAGTTCAACTTGAAGAGGTTTGACTTAAATTTAAACTTGATATTCTCAAATCAGGGATTGAATTCTTTGAATCCATTGTAATTCGAAGTTTAAATTACGCTAATAATTACTGTACTGCAAATCGGCAGTTCGGAGACACAAAAAATCGTTATTTTTCTCCCCAAAAATAATTGGATGAACAAAAATGAAGGAAAAATTATGCATGAGAATAAAATTCAGCTTAGCACGCACGAACGGAAATTTTTTTTCTTCACTTTTTCCCCCCTGCGTTTGGCCGTGTGTTGAATACCCTTGTGTTATTGGATCCTTCCTGCTCGTCGCCTCGACACACAGGAAGCAGCTTCTGTGCGTTCGTGAGTGTTACAGTATCTCGCAAATTTTATTTCTTTCAAGTTGATCCGCGACCTTATAGATCATTTAACTGAGAGAGTTCATGCGTACGTGATGTGGTGGATCTCGTTGCAGTGTCCAATTTTTAAATATTTTGTTGACAGTTTATGTGGAATCCCCACGAGATAATATGAAAAAAGCGATAGGAAGAAATAATTTTTCTGCTGAAAGAAGGTGAAGTGTGCAATCGAAAAACTTTCCCGTCGGCGAATTAATTTTTGTTTATCATAAAAAGCTTTTGGTTTTATTGTAGGGCTTCGAAAAAAAAAACGCAGTTCACAGTTTTGGATAGTTGGAATGGGAAGGAAAGGTACGAGGATACGTTCATACGTTTTGTCGCTCTGATACGTTTCCCTTGTTTTTGCGTGACGTTGGTCATGAATGTAATTTTATTTAAATATTTGATAATTTCCTGACCGTTTCCCCGGTTGTGAAGGATAGAAATGTAGAGGATTTCAAGTAATGTACTCCTCGAAATTTAAAGAAAGAATGGTCTACTGGTAACTCCTGCGGAGTTTAAAAATGCGCAGTCGATCTAATTTATTTTAAAATGTTAGCAAAAATACGCTTACAGTATTTTACAATAATCTAGGTCTAACAAATATCTTCCATTAAGATACGTGCCGAAATATTGACAGTTGATGCGTTATTCGATACTGTAAGACAATTTCTACACAAGGGTATTACGTTTAAAAAAAATGAAAATTCCTGTAACGAGTGCAAGTCATACATGATTCACTACAAGGGACCGAGAGCCAAGTCTTCTAGTATGTGAGCAATAATCATCCAAACAAACAATTATTGTTTGATAGGAAAAATTCGAATTTCTGGCCAGCGAAAACTGAGGGAAGTTACTTTTGCGGCGACAGAGTTTTGGGCAAATTCCGACCGAAATGGCCGAGTTGTGCGTCTTACTTGAAGACGTAAGGTATGTACAAGCCAGTAAGGTCTATAAGAGTATATACAGTGTTCGTAATTTCTATAGTTAATTTTGTTTTTGAATCCTGGAATATTTGAAATGACTCACCGACAGACGCACCCATGACTAGGAACCCACAGACACTCAGGAATGGAGGGGAAATCACGTAGGTGAGCGAGTCCATGGCCGCGAGCGACAACGAACCCACGACTCCGGCGGTGCAACTGCAAAAAAAAAAAAAAATTGTGAGACGTTCAGTGAGCAATCCCCCTTTCATTTCTTTCTTATGAAAAATCACAAATAATCTTTCCGTGTGCAAAAAAAAAAAAACAGGATTTTTATTTTTTAAGCTTTTTTTTTCGTGGGACTTGCACCACTTTCAAGGAGAGCCAGTTTTCAAATACTGCACAACTTTGAGGGTGTATATAACCAACCGTGCAGGGCTTTTCGTGGTTGTTATGAGTGTAACTCAATTTTCATAAATGTTGCACTGTCTATCTACTTGAAAGGGGATAATTTTGATTCCCTTTTCATATTGAACTTTTATTGTTTAATGACGTTTTCACCCATTCATGCAAATGCAATCTTTCAAATTTAATTCAATTCAAAATTGAAAAAGAACTGATTTGACGAAACTTGAACGTCGTGAAACTTTTATGTTCGAAGCGCACACGAAGAATTTCAACGCATTCATTCATTCTGGGAAATACTTCATTCGCTGTCTATCGAGTGAATTTCGAATTGAAGCACTTATATTTCAATTAACCTCAATTGATGCATGGAAATGATTGATTTTGGAAAAATTGAACGACGGTTATTTTTATCCGTCCATTAGTAGTTGTCTCTACTTGATGTTCTTAACGCCCTAACATTATGTCAAAGTGGTGATACATTCTAAGTAATTTTTAAATTCACTCTATGGTTCAAGTTCATTCAGTTTTTTTTCCAATGCCGCGGAGAGAAAAAAAAATCTTTTTTATTCCCGGGATTCGCCGATAATATCTCCTTTTTCTTTTCAGTAACCTGTCGGAAACAAATGGTTGACGGACAGACGGGAAAAAATTATAACGATGAAGTGGCGGAAAATTAAAGAATTCGAAGCTGTAATTTATGTTTTTCGCAGATTCGTGCACAGTTGTGAGGTGCATACGCGTGAACCGAATCGGCGCGTTTGTTTTCTGGTGACGTGTGTGCGTCTGCGTGTGTCGTGCGTCTTGTGCCACAGTGCGAAAATCGGGACTAAAAATCGACAATTTTGAAAGTGAAGAAACAACGTCGTGTGTGGGGGCTCTCGTTTGTCCCCGTCTTCGGTGCTTTTTTTCAAGTGTTTTAAAAGCTGCAGATGCATCGGAATTAACGGGCTGGAGGAACATTCGGCGGGTGTTATTTCTTACGGATACCAGGTGAGTGATTATTGTGTTTCAACACTGTTTTTTTTCTTGTATCAACATTCGAAGTTCTGTGAATTTGAATTTTTTGAGTGGAGTATAACTTCGATTATCCGGGTTAGTGACTGGGTTCCCTTGCACTATAAAATATCTCGGATGGTCGAATATTGTTGAAAATAGGCTGTTTATCGTGTTAAAAAAGTTTTCGAGGAAGACATATATACCGTAATTGTTACGAGTACCATATTATTATTAACGTCGTCGAAATCATGAAATGTATATTCATTAGCCAAAATTATTGTTCACTTAGAATATAATATTTAATACATTTTAAATCGAAAGGATTGAAAGCGACTTTTCTTGCTCGCAATTTATCGGAATTTCGGAGCTGTTCGATGTAGTCTCTAGCCCGAATTTAATTTGATTTTTGCGTTTGTATAGTTTACGAATCGAACTTTTTTCATTCTTCTTTGTTTAAGGGTCGATTTTTTGGATTCTTCGTAACTTTTCGTTGAAATACTGTACTTCAATTTTTTCAACGTTGTTAGGCAAGCAAATTAATGATGTAATTGACTTGAATCTTCTAGAGTTTCACCTCCCTCTTAAAACCGAATGACAAGCCTTATGAGGTGACATCTGTCCCCAATAAACGTTTTTTTTTTATCCGTTTCTTCGAACTTGAATCCGTTGGAACTTTTTGAAACTCAATAGATGACAAGAAATAATCGATGATTATTATACCTGAGATGAACTCGGATTTAATGAGATGATAAACTCGAGTTGAATAAGATAACCCCCCCCCCCTCCCACAGTTGAAACATCGGATTGCCTTCTTAATCAATTCAAAAAAACCAAAATTTTCTTCTCTATGATCGTAAATTTGAAGAAAGACACGTTTCGGAACTTTTCTTTCGTTTTACCAAGAATTTCTGTGTTCGATTTTGTTTCAACTATGGGATATTGGATTTCGTGTTACTGATCGATGTGTTTTATTTATACACGATAATTTTATGAAAAGGTTATCATAAAAGGTTGTTGTTCATGTAAGGTTTTCAAGGCAAATTTTTCTTGCACATGGTTAAATGCTTGAAAACACCGTCTGGTGAATTTTAATGAGCGGTAATATTGTACCGTACTTTTCATTGCTTTAATATTCAATTTTATCCTTTTGTTTTCGACATTGCACGACTGAAATTATGCCAATCTAAGTAACCTAAGCTAACTAGACTTATCTAAACTTGAAATTAATTAACCTAAGATAATAAGGAAAGATTGGCTAAACTAAAAAAAATGCAGCTCAAGTTCAAACTAACGTAAGAAAACATTTTTCACGAATCTCACCGAATTCTATAGTAACGAATCTGATCTAGAACCAGTTATTGGGTCATTCTACAGTATTTATCGTGTCATTTATGCAGGAAAATTATTGGATCAAGCTGGAGGCGATCGTTGGTGCTGCTGACTGACTATTGTACTGTAGTTCCTTTTGATTGATGTTTTGAGGCCAGTGACCATGGTTTTCCCTTACCCCAGAAAACTGCGAAAAAAAACGTCGCGTAAGAATAGGGTTTTATAATAACAGAGGCGATGATATCGCGGAATATCATTACTGTATTTTTTCTTTGCCTTTGTCAATTGCATGTTCTACTCATCCGTGGATGTTGGAAAGTGTCGCCGTGAACGAGATGTTGTTGAACCTATTTCTGGAACTGGAGACCTTTGAACAGCAACCTGACATGGGATAGGTATAGTGCAGTATTTTATTGAGAAAAAAATGCGCCTCATATTGAGTAGATTGAAAATTTAGGACCAAAATATTAAAACAGAAGTTTCCTAAGCTGAATTTGAATTTAAATGAAGGATCATTTCCAGCAGGAGCAATCTAATTGTTGCTTATGCTTGTGCAATTTTTTGTTGCTTTTTGGGCTCCTTTGCAAGCCAAAAGATCAGATTTTCTGTGCTTTTCTTCTGCGCAATTATTTTCTCTTTCTCAAAGTTGAATATATTTTCGTTCAGATTTGAGGGATAACGTAATCTGACATGCGAACACAGGGAAAATGTCCGAACACCAATTACGTCCGCATCTCGGGTCCCCGCTGCTATTTTAATGTCACTTTTCCACCCTTCATAGTCTCACGTTCCCATCCATGAACTATTCTAAAGGTTTTCGATTTAGTGTCCCAAATTTGAGCTTATCAATTTTTTTTTAATGCTCGACTTTTCGTCGCGATATTTTCACATGGAACCGAACGCCTCAATCGCGCCTTGGAATCGGTCGTCGGGGAAGAAACCAAAATACGAAGATACTGTGAGACCCCCACATGCGGACACCTTGACATGCGGACAATTCAACATAGGGACACTTATTTTTACATACAAAATTAATAAGAAAGGCATGTCATAGGGACATTTTGTGATAAAATTGCAAATACATTTCCGGCCAAATTTTACAAGTAACACATATTTCCAACCCTAAAATTGATGTAAGAAAAGTTCTTGGGCATTTCTCTCACCAATTTACCTTTCATTTAGCTGATTTAAAAATTTATTTCCAGCATAGAGGGACTTCCTTCTCTCGTTTTCACTTGAATGTTCTTTTTACAGAGAATGCCAACATTTATATTTACTGTACAGAGGTATCAGTATTCAATTCCCCAAATGTCCATATTGTGTTGAAATATATTGATTGAATATGTTTAAATTCGGAGACAATTTTTATTTTCATATAATTATGGTGAGTATTTTGTCCATAAAACACCAATCACAAATTATATAATGCAAGTCTAAGGGAAAATTAGACTCAACTTAGGGACACTCTTGATGCACCAAATACGTCCGCATCTCAGGGTTTCACTGTAATGAAACATTGAAAAAAAAATATATATATATATATATTCACCCAGAAGCGCGGAAAAAGTCGGCGAAGCTGACGCGGCAAAACGGCGCCAGTCCGACGCCCAACAGACCGCAAGCGGATGCCCAAGCGAGCTGTTTCCAGCGCAACGCGCGACGTCGCGCGATAACATTAGCCACGGTGGCGTCGTCGTCGGCCAGGGCCCAAGGTGACGCCGCTGCGGCGCCACGAAGGTACCCGACGGCGCCGAGACGATGCTCGTGTCGGCGATGCGGTTGTTGTGACTGCTTATTCATGTCCTCGTGCCGCTTTTTGCGCCGCTGCGTCGGCGTCGGCTCGTAAGGCATGGACCAGGTCACGCCAAACATTGACAGGGCCCCGGCCACTGCGACCACCAGACCACTTACACCCTGTGTACCACATGCAGTCGAACCATTTTTCAAGTCGAATTTCGAGGGACCATGAAAACAAATATATCGAGTTGGGGACGAGGTTTCAAGTGACGGGAAGCAAGCATTCTTGTTTGTTGTGGGAAAGAAAGAAAAATTGCGGGACATTTTAAACGGAGATATTCTGGGCCTTGCATTTTTCTTGAATGTGTTTACCTACCCAGTCAGCTTAAATCCTCTTGAATTTCTCGTTTAAAATTTGGAAACAGTGGAACGCTCCTGCGGATCTCAAGTACCCAGTCCTCTCGGGGACTTTCGTGCAAACCTTGATGAAAGATGCTCTCAACATTTTAATGTTGTAATCTGAAATATTTATTTCGAGATGGAATAGGCATCTCGCATCTTTCGCGAATTCGTTGGTCGAATCAGAAATTTTTCAAAATTTCCATCTCCTTTGTTTCCGCCAACGATAAATTTGGGATGAGGAGATTTCGCGCGCAACGGCGTCCGAAATTTAGTAATTTTCGCTTCCCTAGTAAATCTCGGGAGCCTAGTTTTTTGAGTTATTTTTAATTCTTTTCTTCTCAAATGGAAAAATACCTTCATCGAGAAACCGTACAGTGAGGCTCGTAAATAGGATTTTAGTGATGAAATTTTATGGCAACCCTAAACGCGTATTTTACCTTTTTGTGTTTTGTTTTACAAAAATTCTTGAACTTGAGTATGCCACGGATTGATGTTCCCAAAAATCTTGTACGTGTTCACAGCCGTAGTTGTGTAGTATTTTCCGAAGAATATGTTATTCCTTGTTTTGTAGAATTTTTGTGTCACGTATGGGTAAAATCTCTTTTTTTACTGGCAAATTATATTAATTTGCATCTCCAATAGGTTCTACGTGGTGATTATTTATGATCGTTTCTTTCTTTTGTTTTTGGAATTATCGCCCGAATCTCGGTCTGGAATTCTGGTGAGAATGTATTACTCAAAGCATTGGATTTTCCATTTAAATTTTTACTTGAGTTATTTTTACGTACGTCATTCAGATGCTCTTTGGAAGTTCTTTTTCGTACGTTGCAGTACTTGTTTCTAGTTTTTTTTTACGTGTCGGTGCTCAGCGCAGGAATTTTGATGAAAAACAGCGCAAATTTTCATGCTCGCATCGAGTTTATGCGCACTTCATGTGACCTATTTTTCTTTCTGCGAATTTTGTAACGCTCGATTGATGAGTTTTTTCTCGTGTTCGAAGTGATTCTGATGCGCTGAAATTCGTTGAAATCTAGACTTCTGAAACTTCATCCCGTCGGATGAAGAATACAAATTTAAAATCTGTTCCCGATCCTTTTTGAACAGTCGTTATTTTTTGCCTCATCAGACTGCAACGTGAATCTGAAGTAAGAAAAAAAAAGCATGAGCTGTTGTACATCAATGTGTTCATTTTTATATTTTTTTCTGGCTTCCCTATCAATAGTTGGAATTTAAGAACGGATTTGACATTGTCCCATGAGTCAGAGGCCTTGAAGATTTTATTATTGTGGAAAACTCCATTAAAAAGCCAGCACCGGAATTATCTCCAATCTGGTGCAAGAAAAGCCGTTCCCGTCTTCATGAGCATAACTTTTGGGCAAAACAACCAAAATAAAAAGAAAATGCCCTCCGAATTTCAAAATTTCTTTGAATGCATTTCATTTGGACAAACGTAATATAAATACATATAAATCCATGCTATAAATATATGTTCGGTGTAAAATTTCAAACCTCGTGGAGTTTAAGTTTCTTTGGGCAAGGGTTCAGAACGGACTTTCCAGTTTTTTTATGTAACCCTTTTTCAGCGATTGGATTTTTGTTTCATATTTTCTAAAATTATTATTGAAATTGGCTCGCAGTATCAATCAAAATATAAGGCGTGCTTGAATGTTCCGACGAACTGTGCAGTTCTCGCCTTCCGCTAAATTAGTATCGAAAGATCCGAGTAACTTTTTATAATTGAACTGCTGAAAAAACTTTCACCTTCCTGCTAAAGATTTTGAACATTCGATTTTCTCGAACTTTTAAAATTTATAATTTGAAGTCAATTTTGAAAATTGTCATCCTCGAAAATAAAATAAAAAGCCGCGTGTCTCTGATGGTAGTACAGTAGTAGCGTAAATTCTTCAATTAAAAATAAATTTTAATAATGCATCCTCGTAATTGCGTTGATGGAAATTCGCGATCCAAGTACAACATGTTCTCTTCTTCATGATGGAATTTATCTGATACTTTTGAAAGTTAAATCACAATTCCGTATTGCCGATCGAAATTTTAAAAATATTCCAAGCAATTTCGTCCCATGAACCACTCCGTTCTTCTGTCTGCTATTAATCCTTTCACTTTTATGTTCGCTTTTTTAAATTTCTTCATATAGTCGTTTCGAAAAAAGAAACCATTGTTCATGATCACTTGAACTACTTTGGAGGAAAGGGGCGGGGTTTTATTGTTACTTTTTCGAAGGGTAATTTGATGGAAGAAGGAAGAGATGGAGATCTCACGGTTCCTTCGGGCTCCCAGAGCAGATGTTGCTTGATGCCGGGCACCAGGTGGAACACAGTCCATGCTGACATTCCAGTGATGACGAACCCACCAAACACGTAATTGAGAATGTCCAGTAGCCTGAACCGCACCTCATCTTCGTAGGGTGTCCTGAAACATCCGATTTATTTGAGTACAAAATACCAAAAATCAGGGCGTGCTTTGTATTTCAACGTTTAAAAAAAAGCCTTGTGAAATTTTCTAACAATAAACGTGGACAGTCTTTTGAAAAAAAAATCGTCAAGGAAAACCGTCATGACGACATTATTGATTTTCTGAAATAATGTACAGTACAATAATTAGTTTCTTCATATCCAAGTTCCCCCTCCCCTGATGTTGGAATTTCGCAACGTCGCATTCTCAAATATTTTTTTAGCAATATTCCGTAGAAGAACCGCGTTTCCGAAAGGAATACTGATATAAATTCGTCACAACACCAGCAGCTGTTACCCAAGTGAAAAAATACTGCACCAGATATGTTTTTATTGAAGGAATATGTGATTTTATTTTCAATAACATGAATAGAAAGGTAATATTTATTCAGAAGTACTTCCTTCTAATGCGAGAAGAAAATGTGGAAGAAATTTGCAAGCATTTTGGCAATTGTAAAGGAAACAGGAGAAACTTCTGTATCATTTTTTGTCGTAATTACTGTACCATCAAGAAATTACCTCACGTAAGACCATTGAGAAAGTTCATCTTGGTGTATTATCGATATCGTTTTGTGTTCAATGGTGTCAGATATCCTCGAAATAATTATCAAATATTTTTGGTACAAATGGTTCAAAGCTATAAAACTACAGCACAATCAAATTATTTCTCACCACAATTTTAAAATTGAGAGTAAAAGATATACAGTACAGTACAACCTTATATGTGTTGGCAATTTTGGATCACATTAAAGCTAATAACTGAATCAGTATGGAATTATCATTCTAAAGAATTCGGGTATACAATAAAATTGTGTTCTTTATTTTCTTCAAGGCGTATTGGTAGAAAATTTCGTCGTTTAATCGACGGTTTTTTACATTCGAATAAATCCGGTATCCATTACCGAAAGAAGAAAAAAAATTATACTGTACAAGTACTGTACAGTACAGTACTCTTAGTCGATGCTGACGTTTCCTAGTGTTGATGGTATAAATTTTCTGCGATATTGTGCACAGTATTTATTTTTAAAATTAAGATTTTAAAAATTTTCACGTCAGAATATTATTAGAAAATTTGCATTATAATAAAATTCATCATCTCGCGGGAGTTCTACTGGGTCAACCCATGTGCTTTGGAATAACTCCAGAATAGTTATTCCAACGATTCGCAGATGTCGCGGCTTTCCTTTTAATGTTCACCGAAGCAAAATGTTTCGTGCTGAAGGTTGTCGACCAACTGCAATTTTACCAAGTTGCATTTCTCCAAAGATCGGATCATAGCATCGTAATTCAAAAAACTTGAATGAAAAGCCACTTTATAAATAAGATGGTACGTTCAAATGGTGCAATTTTACTTGATATATTTAGCAGTGCATCATGACATTGATTGATTCGAACTGAACGAGATGGAAAGCTAGCTCAAGTACTGTAATCACTAACCGTGTATAGTGACTTGATCTGATTGATTTTTAAAAATGTCACGGTAACTCGATCAGTCATCTCATTCAAGAATCGCTAAGAATATGACCCTTTCATCATAAAATGAGCCACTCAATTCACGAAGACCCAGTTAATTTCCGTATACAGTACAGGAGTTTGAAAATACAATTTGTTCAGCATTAATAACATCTGCTGTGAACGGTGAGCAATCTGAATTTTATTTATTTTTATCTATCACCCAAGTTACAGTACAGTATATTATAATTTTGCAGCAGTTCGATGTTTCATCGGAAGTTCCGTTTCTCATCATAATTCGCATCTACTTAAATGACGGAATTTGAAAAAAATTAAGCCCGAAATCAGACGTTCTGGCGAGTACTGTTTCACAATCCCAGAAAATTAGATCGTAGGAAATTCGACGGGTGAACTTTTTCAAATTTCCTCATGAATGCTGTATGTGGGATTTACTTTCAACTCTCTCTTCCTCTCGTCCTGTTGCAAATGAAGGCAAAAATTAGAACAGTGGCCAGGATATTATCAAAAATTACTCATTGTAAATAATGTCCCCTAATCCACCCAACGGGTAAATACAAGACTGACAAGACTTTTGAACGAACCCTCGCACATGCTGAATCTTTTCTACTGAATTTTAAAACTCTGCATTACCGCCATAACTTTGTGTTAACGCGCGTGAATTAATGGGTCAGCATATTCCGTACTGAATAGGGTTCACTTCGATCGATTAATATTCATCAGGTCATCAACCCTGTTTTTCTCACCCCGGAAATTGAATATTGAACCTATATAATGGTTTCGTGGCGTACAAAGCTATACTTTTCCGGGAGAAATGAACCCATCGTTATTGGCCTCCCCCGAGGATCGGAAGACCATCGGAATGCCAATTTCCAAGGATTATTGAAATGGCTCGATCTCACCCCTTTTATTTCGTCTGAAAGCGATGTAAAATTCATTCGGGCTCGGAAGAAAAACGGGGCGAGGACTTTCTCCGTTACTTTTCCTTTTTCTCGTCGTCGTCGTCGATTACAACTGGTACTAGATCAATTCTCAGCATGGGAGGGAAGCCGAAGAGAAATAAAATAAACCCCAAAAAAAAAGATGGATGAAGAAAAAGAAGGAAGAAGTAGAAATAAATGAATAAATAAAATTTTGAAGAAGCGAGGCTTTCGCCGCACGCGACGCAACTTTCGCCCTGCGTAACAACCGCTTATTTTTTCCAGGCGTCGTTCATCGCTGTTCGCGTTCAGCGTTTTTATTTGCTGTAAGTACTGTAGATAGTGACTTCTGCTCATTTAGTTGGGGTAAGACTATCCGTATTTTACTCGAACGTTTTTTTTTCTTGCTCTCGGAAAAGTAGGCTTGAAAAATGAGGATGTGACTTCATATTCGATGGACTAATGGAGTCACACGGACTTGATGACGGCGTCATGCATTTTTTTTTTGCAGATGAAGTTCATGATTGTTTTTGCCTGAGAAAAATTCAATGATTACATCATGAAATTCAATTGATGAATTCTTTAAAAATTTAAAGTTTAAGGGCATGAGAGTTAAATTCCTGATTTTATTTTTTAAATGTGAAAATGTTAGAGAAGACCATAACTCCAAAAGGTCGTTAGAGAAGACTGCAAGGTGGTAACCGGAGCGTAAGTAAAATCGGAAATATATTTCAATTTATCGTAAAGGAATATAACATACTGAGAGTGCGTATTCGATTTTTAGGCGAAATTGTTCTAGGCCTAGGGTATGAGAGCTAGATTCCTCATTTTTTATATGAAACGTTTCGAGAAGATCATAGGTGTTAACTGGAGCATGAGTAAAATCGAAAGACTCTTTCGACTGATCCTGAATGCATTCAATGTATTGTAATATAAATGTGTATTGGATTTTTAAGTTTTAAGAGTTGAGCAACAAGATTCCTGACTTTTTAAATATGAATTTGTGAGAAGATTGTGAGTGATATTTGGAGCATGAATAAAATCGGACGACTTTTTCAACTAACCCTGAAAGGCTTTCAAGTGATGCTAGTGCGTTATTAGATTTTTAGGCATAATTATTTAATCATTTTTGACGCACGACAAACCGTGGCGTACTTCTGCCAATTAAAAAAAAGAAAATCCCCTCTTTATTTTTTATTCAATACTGCGTTCCTCTTTCACTGTCTTTCACTAGCTGGTTATTAGGAAGTGAGTTGGTGCCACGAGTAAACGAATTGAAAACTTGACCGGTGGGAAAAGGCTGCGTCATTTGATGTAATGGGAATTCCGCCCCTTTTTTTCTTTTCTTGTTTCGGGCTAAGAAGGCCTAATTAGCGGAACGAACTCACACAAAAAACAATTTGTGGGTGGCAGCGAAGTAAAATGACGCCCCCCCCCCCCCACTCTCCTCAGATTAATTGATTATTCCACGCTCTCAATCACTGATTATCAACCATCACAGACTTTAAAAAGTCATTACCGTTGATTTGAACGACCGTATCAATAAATAGCACAAGATGGGAATTTAAGTAGGCTTCATGAGAATATTTCTGTATTATGATGCTTGTTTTTTTTTTCGTTTTTGTAAAAATCTATTCTTTCTAGGTAATTTTTCATGCGAAGTAGGGTATCGTTATTGCTGCTCTCGCAGCTGATCTTTCTAAAAACTTTTTTGAGACTCCTCGTCCAACCACCTTATCAAATAAAGAGAGGTTGTTGTGCAATGACGTACCTTTAATGGAAAGACGAGTAAAATAATTTCCTCTCTCAATATTTATTTCAGAACGTTAGGGTATTTAGTTAATTTCACTTCAAAACTGACTCTTGATACCGAGAAAGTTGAGCAGGTTCCTCCTGAAGAACTTACGCCCCGACATGCGGACGATTCGATTAGGGACACTTCAAATTAGAAAAAAAAATCTGCACCATTATCCGTACAATTTCTCGAGATTGACAATTTTCAACTTGTCAAAATGTTGATAACTCTTGAAAAAATAGGGCTATTCATATACTGTACAGTAAACGAAAGTTATACAGTAAATACAGTACTTTGGTATACTGTACCTTTAATTTAATTCAGAATCCAGATATAGGTGGAGTTTTCTTCCATAATTTAATTAGAATCGCTTTTTTGCGTTTTCGGTTCCTCTGCATGCCAAAAGAACTGATCAAGCGTGATTTTCATCTGCACAGTTCTTTCTGTATCTTGACGTGTGAAAAATGTTATTTGGTGGGAGACTTTTCCCAATAAAAAAACAGGAGAACCCATTAAATAGGTCCCCATTGAAGTCTATAGTAGGAAAACGTGATCCCACGTAAATATTCCGACATATTCACACGGTCCAAGCAGCGATTACGTCCGCATCTCGGGGCCCCACTGCATTTTACAATATAGCCCCAAATAAAATCACTTAACCCGGAAAATGCGTACCGTATTTTATGCGACATCTCTGTGGTAGATGAGGAGATTAAAATCAAACCGTCGAGCTTTCAAAAGTGCAGTATAGTACAATACAGTATTATTGACAAAAGATAGACTTTTCCTGCTTTTAAATAAATGACGAATTAAAATGAAAATATTGGGTGTCCCAGGTTGCATGTGAACAGGATCTTTGGTCCGATTATATGAAGAGATTTTCATCATACTGCGCATGTAAAGTATTTCTCCCATTATCCGGGCTCATGAATGCCACAATAATCAAGTAATTCATTATCGAAAATAAAACTTGCAATAAATGGTTTTTAAGATGAAGAACACGTTCAACGATGAATTGGCAATGCTATTGTTGATGTCCTAACGCACCTAATTTATCGATGCAAAAAAATCAAGTCTGGAAGCAAGGCATGTAAAACATTAAAAATTAACATTATTTAATTTGAATGTGCAGCTTGCTCTTCTTTCACTCGATCAAAGATAGGGCGTAAAAATACGATTAATCGAAGTATTTTAAGCTAAAATTCTTCTGTTTGCGTTAATATTTTGATTCCCGATCCAAGAAGCATTTTCTCGTGATCAATCATTTTTATTGGACTTAATGAAGTAATCGTGCGTGGAAAAAAAAAATGCTGTTCCCATCTTGTCTTGTACCGTTTTCTTATTTTTTTCGTTCTTTTCGGGGTTTGGTTCTTTTTTTCGTGGGGATTCGGATTAAGGGAATCGTTTTACAGTTGTCGTGAGTGTTGGGGGGGGGGGGGAGAAGGTTCTGTGTCAAGTCGTTGCCGTTTGCTCCAGTTCTCGTTGTGTGCCAGTTTTGGAAAAGACCGACGTGTTCCGCCGTTCGAAACGGTTCACTTGGTCGACGTCCGTGATGAAAGAGAAATCAACAAAAAGCCCGTTTTCTGTGTCAAAGAAGAAATGTTCTCTCCGGGATTGAATTTTATTTATTTATTTTTGTTTCCCGAAGCGAAAAAAAAATTGAATAGGAAGAAGAAAGAAAGAAAGAAGCGAGTGTCGCCTGTCTTGGTGAGATTTAACGCCCCCCTCCCCCATTTTTAATGTCTTTCAGGTTCTTTCTTTGAATATTATGTGTGCGGGCATTGTTTTGTAAAAGCCGTTTTTAACGTTTCTTAAAAACTAAATTTTCCTTCATTGAACGGGATTTCTTTTTAGTATTATTGTACAGTAATTGTGAGTGGTTTGATAGAGACGCAGGCTTGAAGTTTTTTTTTTTAATTATGAGGGTTGGATTATTGTGAGTCTCGCTACTTGTTCAATAAAATTTTACGTTATTAGTCTTTTTTATAGAGTTGTGTATCGTATGATGATTTCCCGACAACTGTTCTAATCCTCGCTTATGCAGATTAAATTTTTGAGATATGTCTCACAAATTAATGAATTTAATTTGTGCTGACATATGTTCAGAAGCTTCATCTGTGAAATATGTCTACGGGAGGCATCGATCTACGTCCCGTTCCTAAAAATTATGACCGAATGCTTTTATTTTATTTTCAACGTTTGCTGTTTTCATGTTGGTTCATGATGCGAAGTATGAATTTTGCTCCTGAAATTTGATGAAATGATAAACCAAATCAGAGCGTCAGTTGAGAGAAAATCCTTCGAAAATTGAATATTGCTTCGAAGTTTCTCTATCAATCCCACGGGAGTTTGAAGGATCATGGCTCACAAACTTTGGCGCACAACGAACTAATTCATTTTAAGTACTGAAATGACTTTTGAAGCTTCGGTGGGGCTTTTGTTTTGTGTTACTGTAAGCCGAGGGTACTCACAAAGTGTCGCCGTCCCAGCGACTCGCCCTAGGTACGGAGCCAGTACTTCTTCGGTACCAAAGAATCGCGATTGCAGTGCACGTGGATCCTGTCAACATGATTTCCCCGAGTCCCATTTCCCTGGGTTTCGTCGGATCCACTGCATCTGAAAACCCACGAAAATGTATCAACGAAACTGTAGATTAAAAAGAGTTTTCGTTTTGAAGGATTATCCATCTATTTTTTTCCCCGAGACGTTTCCTAAATGACGTATGCATTTTTTCATCCGTCTTGCAAACTCGATCTCGGAAGAAATAAATCGACATCATTTGGAAAGGAAATTTAATGAATGCAGTACAGTACTTAAAAAGAACCGTCGTCGTAGCAATTCAGGAATCTTGAGAGACGTAAAGTTTATGTTCTGAAAAGATTCTGGCTTTCATTTTGAACTTCATTTTTTTGAAGGCATTTTCCCTTGAATTTTGAATTTTTTTGGAGTTATCTTTCCTATAATCGGGTCAGGAATGGTTGAGAAGGTCTCTTGTCAGAAGGATATTTATTGGATATTTACCTGAAAATTGCCAGGAAAACAACATGCGGAAGATCGAGTTTTTCTTTTACACAAATTCCTTGCCTATTTCCCCCCTCTTTTTCTTTTTAATTATTGAATCATGTATTGCGGTTTCAGAACTCGTAAAGAAAAGGCGGCCTCGTCGGAAACAAAGTTATGTGTATGCAACACGATGTTCACGAGAACCTAAAAAACAAGAACGTTTCTCATGTTCGACAGATTCATGGCCCGAAAATAAGTGGAAACCCCGTGAATAATGCGACGTTTTGGGCGGGTCCTTCATTCGCTTTGCTGATGGGGGAGAAGAAAATGGGTATACGGTATATATATGTGGAAAATACCAGAGGAAAAACGCTTGAACCTATCGCTAAACGCAGGAGACAGAAGAGGGAACTTGGAAAGAATTTATAGCGGAATGACACGGCATTATCGGACATTCTTTCTCTGGGAATACTTGGCTCCGTAATATGAGATTATTATTATTTTTTATTTCTTTTCTTGTCGGTTTACGCCCAGTGTTTCCATAGTGTTCCACGCTTTTCCGGCGAGTGATTTCAAGTACAATACCGAAAAACTGCGATTGTCTAAATTCTGAGATTTTGTTGTGTATTTTTGGGGATTTAGATAACAATTTTTCTTTCTTTGAAAAATGTGTCCGTTAAACTCTAGTGCGATCTCTGCTCGAGATCCATTAGTATACGATGCATTGAGCTCTTTTCAAGTGTGGCATATCCTTGAGATTTTATCGCATTTTTGTTGAAAAACTTTAGAGTATATGTTGTCAAACAAGTTGAATACTGTATGCATATTCTATTCTTCTGGAGGTCTTTGAAGTGCTCCTTATTCTAGTCAATTTTTAGATCACTTTTTCGAAATTCAGATCATCTTAAATGACAGCTAGTTTTATTACCAATATTCCAATGTTCTCTCTCATTCTGGGGAAAATTAAATGAAAGCAAAAATCATTACATAAAATTCAAAAATGTCCCCATTAATTCAAGAAAAATAATTTTTAATAAACATGAACTAAAACGTTCATTTTCAGTCAGTCTGTATGTTTTTGAATATATTTACAACCATTGAAAAAAAATGTCCGCCTTTACATCGTTTCAGATATGAAGTCCGTGTTTCGATTTTTTGAAAGTATTCCCATCTTTGATCATTTTTGTTGATGTTGCTGGATATGTAGTTTGACCGAAATTCAAATTGGTTAGCAAGAAGTTTTAAAAATCTTGGCTAAAATGAAAGAAAATTCATAAGAAGTGGAAATCTATACGATTTCGCTTTTATTGATGTACAATATTTGATACGCTCTCGAACTTCGAGTATGTAAAGAACAAATTTTTAAATGAAGAGAAAAAGTTTGAACCGTGTCGTGTATGTTAATTTGTAAGATTCCTTTCTGAAATTGAGTGAAATCACTCTTTTTCTGCTGGGTCTTAATTTATTTTAAAAAGTGCTGCTAGGAACTAAGCGGATGAATGGTAACCAATTCTGTATTTTTTAATAATCGTAAATCGAGGTCATCAGATTGTAAGTGATCATTAAATAAAAATTTAGTAGATTAAAAAATTAATCTAAAAAACCACGTTTTCAAAAAGCAAAAAATAACCTTAAATGTGGTGCGCATCTATTTCATTTGTATTTCACTTCTTCCCAACAATCTCCATGCGCACCACGTTTAAGGTTATTTTTTGCTTTTTGAAAACGTGGTTTTTTAGATTAATTTTTTAATCTACTATAATTATTTTATTCTTTTTAAAAAATATTCTTAAAATTAATTTTTTCACAAAAGATTGCATTGTCATCAGTTTCTAGGCTATCCTGAAAGTTTCAGCTTGATAGCTAGTCGGGAAGTGAGTGAAATTTGAGTTGCAAAATTTGATCCGGACAAACAAACAGACAAGAAAGCGAGTTAATAAAACGTGTTAATTAATAAAAAAAACGTGTTAATTAATTAGAAAAAAAAATGTTCCAGGGGGTGGGATTGAACTCGGACCTCTGCGACCAATTCAGTTCACCATGGGTTTTTTTCTTGGGGCCAAGGAAAACCTGCTCAAAGTTTTATTATAGAAATCTACTATAATTATTTTATTCTTTTTAAAAAATATTCTTAAAATTAATTTTTTCACAAAAGATTGCATTGTCATCAGTTTCTAGGCTATCCTGAAAGTTTCAGCTTGATAGCTAGTCGGGAAGTGAGTGAAATTTGAGTTTCAAAATTTGATCCGGACAAACAAACAGACAAGAAAGTGAGATAAAAAAAACGTGTTAATTAATTAGAAAAAAAAATGTTCCAGGGGGTGGGATTGAACTTGGACCTCTGCGACCAATTCAGTTCACCATGGGTTTTTTTCTTGGGGCCAAGGAAAACCTGCTCAAAGTTTTATTATAGAAATCTACTAAAATTATTTTATTCTTTTTAAAAAATATTCTTAAAATTAATTTTTTCACAAAAGATTGCATTGTCATCAGTTTCTAAGCTATCCTGAAAGTTTCAGCTTGCTAGCTAGTCTGGAAGTGAGTGAAATTTGAGTTTCAAAATTTGATCCCAACAAACAGACAGACAGACAAGAAAGTGAGTTCATAAAAACGTGGTAAAAAGAACATTGATGCAAATTCTTCCGTGGGTTTTCTGCTGATATGCGGAAGATTCGCTCATAAACCTTAGAATATTCGGCGTTTTTCATCATCCATCCGAATAGCGTCTGAAATTGGAATACTTTTTGTCATTTTTTCAACATCCATCTCGGGCATTTTATTTTCATCAGCTTTACGCTGAAAGAATTCGTTTTCGCCATGAGATTTTACGATCTTCGCAAGAAAATTAGAAATTTATAAAAATCCGTTCCTTGATTAGTCCATTGCCTTATTGTAAAAAGCAGACATAAAATGTACTGAAGCTAGTAGGGAACTGAAAATTGTTTTAAACTTCGTTGATTAGCGTTAAAAATTTTCAGAAAATTTCAGTCAAGGTGCGAAATCTAGAAGAAAATAATTCTGTACCGTAAAAACCGACGGGATAAATTTTTATTTCGAAAGCTTTCAAGAAATAAATGCATTTCCTCTGGCAAATAGCATGAAAATGTCAAACCCAGAACCCAATAATTTTTCATAATTGTCCAAGTCAATGCTGTAAAAATTAAATTTGACAACAAATGCAAAAAATTAGATTGTCTTGGATCAGATTTGAGCTAATCTGCTGATTTGTTTGTGAAAACATTTTCTAATTGATCTGGAAATTTTGCATAGGTGCTCATTTGTCATTGTTGTGAAGGCTTTTGAAACGGGGTAATTTGAATGAACTTGTGTTTCTACAATATCTTGACAGCTTTTCGTTGGTACATATTTCAAGACTGCATACGAGCCATAATTTTAAAAATAGAAAAAAATGAAACAGAAGTAATTTCGAATAACTTTAATTGGGGCGAAGAGCTAATTTTAATTTCATCTGCTTTTCTGAAGTATGGATGGAGTCTATCTCCACAAGGGACCAGAAAAATGTCGTTGAAAAGAACCCTTTCAACAAGGAACATTATAGCAATTCGTTATGCACAAGAGAAAGTCGTTGTCGGCAAGATCATTATAGAGAGAGAGTCCACCTGTATATTCATTTTAATGTGTAAAAATGCTCTCCGACCACCTTGCAAGAATCCTTTTCATCGTACAGTATTAAAAAAAAATATATATATATATATATACAAGTATATACTGTTGTTGCAAATTTATGTTTATACAAGAGCTACGGAATTCCGTGAGAACGCTGGCGTGAAACCCTCGGGGTCAACTCGGTCTCCACCGGACCCGCGTGTCCAATAAATGCAAGCACGGGACCGAAAGGAGTCCACGGGTTGCACAAATAGGGTGGATATCGACGCGTTTCCCCCCTCAAGAAGTGAATGCGTCTCTCACGATCGCGGAATGTAAAACAGCATGGGGTGGAAGTATATAGTGGAACCCGGGCTGATGTATAGAGAGGAAAAACGAAAGTGTTTCCGAGGAGTTTTCATGAGGAGGGCACATGAAAAAGTAGAAATAAATAAAATAAAAGAGAGGAGGGAACACAAGCGGAAGTGAGAGAAAGAAAAGCCAACGCGTGCGAAGAGAGCTTTTGGCGGCTCTTACGAAAGGTGGCGGCTTTGAAGAAAGAGGGATTCATTATTCTTTCTGGGTTGTATCTCTCCTCTTGGCCCCGTGATCGATTAATTGCCTCGGTCCCTATATGTCTTGCATTTTTCAAGTACATTGATAATTGATGAAATCTGTCTGCTAACTGACTTGATCGATTCGAATGAGAAGTCCTGCAATGCCCGAAGAGGCCTATGGTTACCGCATGATGCAAATTTCGAGTGGAAAGCTTTTACCCGCCCAGGATTGGCTTTTGGCAAGAATTTTCAAAGTCATCCCATTTTAAATTGAAACATTTTCGAGAAATGACTAAATTTGCCCAATTGGACACCGATATATACAGTGAGACCCCAAGATGCGGATGTAATTGGTGCATCAAGAGTGTCCCTAAAGTTGAATTGTCCCAAAGTTGAGTCTTGTTTTCCCATAGACTTACATTATACAATAATTGTTAATTGGTGTTTTATGGAAGAAATATTCTTCAGAATTCCATGGAAAAATTTTTTTGCTCCTTGAATTTGATTCAGTGAATATATGTCCAACTCAATAAGAACGTTTGGAGCATTGAATAGTATACCACTGTACAGTTCATTTAAATGTTGGCATCTGTAAAAATAACATCCAAGTCACAAAGAGAGAAGGAAGTCCCTCTGTGTTATAGGTATTTTTTATTTAGCTGATTGGATGGGAAAGTGATGAGAAAAGTACCAAAGAAATTTTCCAGCATATATCTTAGGGTTGGAAATATCTGTTTCTTGCAATTAAAGCCTAATGAAAGTCAATTTTCTTAAAATTTATTTGCAATTGTATCATGCAATTTCCTCATGTTGAGTCAGTGTCTATTTGTCAGGCCTTTTTAATTATTTTTTTTTATTGAAAAATAAATATCCCTATGTGGAATTGTCCCCATGTTGAGGTGTCCGAATGTCGGGGTCTCTCTGTACTGTATATCCTTCTATCAAATGCCGCAGACCAAGGAAATGACTAGTCAAGAATCTTTCAAAGTTCTTTTTGATTGGACATGAGAGGAAACAGAACTCCCGACTTGATTTTAATTTTAGTCTTTCCGTTTCCCTCGAATCGAAAAGTTTGTGTAAAATTAAGTTGAACGAAACAGCAAAGATCATCAGAAATTGATTTTTATGATCTTGTGAAAACATGAAAAAGTTTAAACTTGGCATCAAGGACTTTCCAGACAAGCTCATTAGTTTATATGGAAAATTCATTGTTTTTTCTTCAATTTGTTGGAACGTCGGTAATATTACAGAAAGTAATTTTTGAACTAATCAGGTTTCTTTCAATTTATTTTCCTACCTTTTCAATTCACTTCGCTTTTTTTTTTCGTCCGAAGAAACCGTCCATCAATCATAATAATGGTGGTAATATTTTACCTATTTCTCCGAGAATATCAAGCCATTCCATTTTTTTTCAGACACATTAAAAATACTGTAAACCCAAACTTGAAGGCGACCATTTGGTAATGAAACCGCTAGAAATAATTTCAGGTACGTTTTTGTACTACGAGGTAGTAGTACAGTAATACAGTACCAAAAATTCCCTCAAAAACATAGTGGTTCGGGAATATTGTTCAGAGTAGACCGGACAACAATGGACCTATTCATGGACGTCTGTATCTTTCGAACTGATTAATAAGCGGTTTAGTTACTGTAGTACGATATACAAATTCCGGAATAGAGCTCGGTTTTTTTTATAATGACGATGCATCGCTAGTGGTTTCATGTCAGCTGGTTTGACCGGCATGCAAATTTTAATAAAGAGTTGAAAGATGTTTACAGTTTTCATTTGCGCTATCAGAAGGGTTGACGGGGTTCTGACAGAGATTCGTATCAACGAACCCGCGCCCATAACTCGAATTACCGTAATACGTGTATAATATCTGCAAGCTACCTTCCATTCAACTCACTGAATGACCCCAAAATAATGTGGAAACTGTATAAATGTAGGAATGGCATACGATTGAGATGAAAACAAGTATTGTACAGCCGCCAAATAATTCACATCCCAATTGGCGGTCGTTCTTAAAAATGGCGGAATTACCCTGGAATGCCTGGAAGCAGCCCTTGTAATTGATGTCATGTCGGTTTCAATAATTCGGAAGGGAAAAACTGGGCTGCATTGGAAAATCTGTGAGATAAGCGCCACGTCCTTTGAGTGAATAGCAGAAAGCTGACTTTTGCAAAAATTTTCCTGCAAAATACCCGTATTTACTCGAGTACCCTCTTATGAAATGTGCACCCAAGTTTTTTTAGTCAAACATTTTTGTTGAATTTCATCCCCGAGTAAGACGCGCACCACATTTTTAGGGAATCTGAAACTTCGATATTTTGAAAATGAGAACACAAAAGTTTGAATTTGGGCATGAAATGAACCCAAATTATTTAATCGTTTCCATAAAAACAATGCGTTGTTCTGATGAAACTGGTCTAAAATTTTTCATTGGAATCGAGCATAATGCACAAACTTAAACATCTAAAACTTGAGAAAAAAAATAATACCAGCCTTCGACGCGACAACCCTTTTTTCCTTTCAATTTTGAGAAAAAAAGGTGCGCGTGGTACTCGAGTAGATATTGTGTATCGAACAGGGATGAATTTTTGTTATGCCAGAGAATATTTTTTTTAATGAGTCTAATTTTCCATTGGAATCGAGCTTAATGCACAGCACCTTCTACATCTAAAACAAAAACAAAAAAATACCAGCCTATGACGCGCCACCCCTTTTTCTTTCAATTTTGAGAAAAGAAAAGGTGCGCGTGATACTCGAGTGGATATTGTGTATCGAACAGGGCTGCATTTTTGTTGTAATGCCAGAGAATATTTTTTAAATGAACAATAGTATTTTTTTTCTCAAGCCTGTGCAGTTTCAATTTTATTCCGAGACATTTTTGCAGACCCCTGGTGTAATGTAGAAAGAGAGGTCGCCAAAAAAAAAAAGAGGCCCTTCGTGGAGAAAATCGCTGCGGGAGAGAGCTAAGGAGAAAGCCGGCGAAAGCCGTCTTACCGAACACCTCACTGGTGATAGTCTCCGCTGCTCGAAGGCTCCGAGATATTTTAGACATCGACATTTCGTTCCCAGTTTTTCCGTGTAGAATATTTCTCTCCTCTTGCTGCTTTCGGTTTCTTCCTTGTTCTTTTTTTTTCACTGGGGGGTTTTCCCTCGCTTCACTTTTCTGCGAATTATTATCATGAAGCTCTTGCAATGTGGGTTAAAGAGAAGGGAGGCAGGGAATTTTCTTCTTCATCAGCAGAAAAATGTTTCGCGATGATTTTGGGCCTTCTTTTTTTCCCTCCCGTTTGATACCCTGGGGTTAAGAGACGAAGAGGGTTAATCGAATTTTTGTGCGTGATTTCGCCTTTCACCCCATTTGCTTATATGCGCGGGTTTTTGTGAAAGCACAATCGCTTTGCGAGTTCGTGGAAAGTTGGAGAAAATGGGAGTCGGAGGATAGAAGATTATTTGTGTATGGATTTTTTCGGCAGATTTTTTGCGTCAGGTCCAACAACGGCAGTTTTTTTTAAAGCATGATGGCGAATTTTTGATTTTCCCCCTTATTTTCATCATGGAAAGTAGTGGGGTTACCTTCTTCCTTTCCCTTGTTTTACAAAAACTACATACGGTACTTTTCTCGTGAGAAAAATGAATTTTAACTTCCGAAATTTCCTTCTAGTTTTCTTTAGTTGAGATTATTTTCTCCTCAATTGATGATTTGACGAAAGAAGTTCCTCAAAAAGTGCTTTTCCCGCCTTTCGCGAAGCATACATTCATTTTAATGGTAAATTTCTGGACCACGAAAATCTTGGAGTTGATGGATTGACGTGAGTTCAACGTATTCCTGATTGATTGAATGATTGAATTTTACGTTATACTTTCCAAGTCCATTCGATTTTTTTAAAGCTAATATTTTGCCCCGTGAATTATGACAAAAGCAATTTCTTGAATTACTTCATTTGTGAGCTAATGCAAGTCATAACGTTTGGTCATATTTCCATATTTATTTATTTTAATATTGCAATATTTCCACATTGTGTATAGAAATAAAGATAACTTTCAAATGAATAAAGATGAACATAGTTGAATATAATTTAATCGGGAAGCCGCGTTCTTAGGGAAAAGACGTCAAGTATTCGTCAAGAAAATGCGGGAAATTTTGAATTAGTAAATGATCGTCTTCATTAATCGTGCCGTATGTTAAATATTCATTTTGCTGATTTGTTTTGACACTTCGCTAACAAAAACGCTGTCTTCCCATCTCTTATCTATGGATGTATACAAAAGTGAATAAATTCGTTCTTGCCGATGTAAACGAAAGGGTTCGGCGCGTCAGCGACCCGGGAATGTTGTCCCAAGAATTCGAATTATTATTCTTGAAAATGCGAGTAACAAGTAATGAATTCGAATCGAATGTTTATTATTCCTCCTACACAAAAAATAAAAAAAATAAATTGAAGGGGCTCTTATTCGAGATGATTATCCACTTTCTCGTTCGAATGTTGCTGATACTGTGGCAAGAGTTCGACGGCTGCTGGTCGAAGCTGACGTTAACGAGGCGTTAATTAAACGCTCCGCTTGATTCATGGGCCTGAGGGCGCAAATTGTTGCCAGCGAAAACAGCAGCTGCGTGTATTATTGGCTCCTCCGTTGCTTTAGGCATAAGTAAAGTACTGCGTTGGGAAACATTCTTTCGGAAACGTGCTTCTCTCGTCTCCTGGCGCATTTCTAATCAAAATGAGTGCAGGTTAGAAAGCTGCTGGAAGCTGTTATTGAACCAGAATGTCTGATTTGGTTTTGTTTCGGGTTTTATGTTTTCTTCGCTTGAATCCGTCTACAGTACAGTATATGAATTCATGTGCTCATTTTAAACTATGCGAGATTGTATGGGAAACATTTTTGCTGAGTGGATCTTGCTTGTGTGTGTGTGTGTGTTTTTTTTTTCAGAATGCTGGAGAAATTACGAGTTCACGAAGAAAACCGCTAATGGTGTGCGAATTGAACTAGATTTGATTATTTTTGCGGCGATAAATGACCGCATTGTGAAATTATACTCGGTCATTGCGGAATAAGCGTTCTGCATAATTGACATAGTATTCATGAAACCAGGTGCAAAGCATGCCGTCATACTCGTATGAAAATATAGGATGAGCATTCAAGAATTTAAGACCATTTGTAAAATACAGTACTTGTGAACAGTTTCAACAAAAATAAAAAATAAAAAGTCCAATAATTAAATGCCTGTTTGTTGTGGAAATGGGGGGATTTTCAATTACTCTGTCATTTAAACTTGAAGTGTTCAATACATGCACTGTAATTGGAAGAATTTTTTCAAGGTGTGCCAAAATCCGTTTTTATGAGTGTTCATGCTCATTTTTAATTATTCGAAGTCAGAGTATGTAATTGATCAACGCTCTTTAAAAAAAATTATTGAATTTCCAAAACATTATGTGCGTTGTGGTGAAATGTACAGTATTCCTCTTTGACCATTCTTGAATGATTATCAATCCTCGAATATTTAATATTTAAGCATCAACTTTAATTTATTTTTAGTCTCGGGCAAAAAAATATCGAATGCGAAATTCAAGTGGGGCCTCAAGAAGTGGACATAATTACCGTAATTGTCTGACAGTCGGGCTGTGTACATATGTTTGAATGTCCGCATGTTGAATCACATTTCACCATAGGTTTGAATGGTAAATTTTTGAATCACTGCTCTTGTTTAGCGAAAATTGGGAAAATGCCTCGCGAATATTCCGTGGAGAGTGTTTTGACAAATTCAAGATGTGCAGAAGAGCACCATCAGGAGTCTGCTGTTCTGGCATGAAAATGTGTCAAAAAAGCTTTAAAAAGAAGTTAGCGCACATACTTATACACAGCGCAGTGCTTCAAATTGCGAACACCGAATTATAAAAACACGGAGTTGGCAATTTTTTGGATTTTGAGTCCGAGTGCAATTATATACTGTATTTTCAATTGTTCTCCATTGAAAGCGCTTGAAAGTTGTTCGAGATATACAGTATAAACATTCTGGGGAAAAAATAGATTTTTATTTTTTTCTGAAGTGGTTTAAAATTTTTGAGACATTGTCCAGATGTCGTGGCGTAACGTTTGAGTTAAAAATGCCCGTATGTTCGGGGTTGCACTCACTTGTTTACCAATCTAACCCAACAAAGGCTAGGTTTAGTTGCGGTGTTCAGGTTATTTGAGTGAGGTTTTAGGTTAGGTTAGGTTAGGGTCAAGCTCCATAATTCAAACCTCTTTCATTTCATTGTCTGGTCCACCGAAAGAGTTTGTTTATTCCGACGACTGGTTCGAATGCGGAACACGTTATACTGTAAATGTATTCTCTTCTCTCGTCTCCTTTTGCTTACGAACGTGCGAGAATCAAGAGAGATCGAAAGGCGAGAAAAGTGCCCAGCTACACATTTTTATTTCTTCATTCTTTTTTTTTTTCTTGTCTTCATTCCTTCTCTTTCCTGTCGCATTATTATTATTTTTTCTCTCTCTCTCGCGTTAGTTTCACTTCTTGCCGCTTTTGTTTCATTTCGCTGGGTGAAAGCTCTTCGTACGTCGGCTTAGGTCGCAGTGTTCAGCTTTCTTTTCGGCGTTTTGACTCACGAGGGTCTCGTTCGTTTCCAGATTAATTTCGAAATTATGCCGGAAAAGAAAGCCGTACCTCGTCGATATTTAAAACGAGAAGGGAAAAAAGGCAATTGCACCAATGCTTGAGCTCCAGAGCTTTCTTTCATAGACTTGCCCCTTTTTCTTCTTCTTCTTCCACGTTGTGGTTGATGAGTTTACATGTTTTTTTGTTTTTTTTATTCAGCGTGAAAACTCGAGATTTTAAGGCGAGGTTAACGCTGTATTTATTTTTGTTTCACTTCGAATATATTTTAACTGATTTTGCTTTCTTTTGGAGGTGGATATCGATTATGTATCCAAGATTGCCGATGGGTGATGATGTGGGAAACAAATCGCGCGTTTCATTTCAATATTCAGAGAAAATTTCCCCCTGGGTGATTTCTGCGCCTTAAATTCATTCGTTTCGCAAGATGGCTGTAATTTTCTTCGAAGGGGAATATTGATGTTATGCACGCGTTTACAGGTTTTTTTGTTGTTGCTTTTTTTGTTCTGCGCCGGTCGAGAAAGTTTTATGGCAAAGGTGAAAGCTTCTCGATACCGTTGCTGAAATCATTTCCTTGCTCTCTAGCTTCACTATAGGGAGGAAGTTTTCTCTTCATTTTTTTTTTCTCGCGGAATGGATATTCTACTTTGGATGCTGGAGGAAAATTACTTCTGTTGAAGAGTTTTTTTACAGTTGAGAAGACTGAGAAATGAAATTGATTTGTGAAATTATTGGCTGGCGTGTAGTGAAATGAGTATCACCTGGGGAAATTAGTTCAAAGCTTAATTACATTTTAGATTATTCACTTCCGGTCGCTTGAAATTTTATGATCGAGTTCTGATGCGTTTAGTTCCGACTTTACTAGTGTCTCGGAATAAGCACTGAAGAATATACCGTAATCGTAGAACATCTGTTAACCAGCGGGAATTCGAATTTGACAAAAGGAACAAGAAAAGCCTTTGGACTCGTAATTTTAAATTGAGCTGCTTCGTTTCCGTCAGGTCGGCTCGAATTTCATTTGGAGAAAGCCAAGAAAAGCCGAAATTGTCATATATATCTTTTACGTTGGCGAGGCGATGTATAATTTGGGATTATAGGTCAAGTCAGTTACTAATAGCCTTATATTTTGTGAATTTAGTATGCTTTTCTGCCCTTTTTTGTTCTTAACTCGGCGAAGCGAATATCTGCCGTATGAAGTATACTGTGACTAATAAAGTTGAATTACATAACACGAAACTTCAAGTATAGCGGCTAAATCTACTTTTACTAACAAGAACCTTTTTTATACTTTAAAGACGCTCTTAATTTCGACAGTCGTATGAAAAAGTTTACCAACTTACAAACAATATGCTCGTGAATGTGTTGAGCCCTGTTTTCCTAGCTTCGGAAAATTTCGCCGTTATTATTTATGTGTTATTTTGAACCCACTGTCTAATTTTTTTACTGTAATTTGCGATGTCTAAAATTGCCAAGGGATCTGTTGTGGGTAAGCCGTCTGTATAAACTTTAAATTCTTAAGTAATAATTTTTTGTGGATCTGGAATAGGTCATTCACTCTGTATCACTCGTTTTATGGAATATTTGGATCATGGAATTCCCACTGGAATGGATCAGGACCATGAATCGAGGCCCTTGTGTGCAAATATTATTACACGGAAGAGAGCTTCCGTCGTAGATTAAATTAATTGTAAAATACATCCGAAGCACCGGATCAAAGTTGGTGCTTTGTATCAGCGTTTCTTTGTGTTCCACACAGAGACGTAAACTGCGAAAATTCCCAATAAAAATTTATGAGAAATCCGTCAAGTAGAAACCTATTGTTCTTTTATTTTTATTTTACCGAAGGTCTCAGCCAAGTTTTTCGACAGGTTTTTTTTTATTCGATATTCTCCGCAGTTTATTAATCATCGCAATATTTTGTTTGTTTCTCACGCAAGGATATCCTGTGTATTATTCCGAGACGCCGTCAATGGAAATTGAACCTGTCT